>JANHFL010006696.1:22719-33844 GCA_032468155.1 Oxyrhabdium leporinum | reverse complement strand
TTATATTTTTTATGTGAACCGCCCCGAGTCCTCGGAATGGGGCGGTATATAAATTTAATAAATAATAATAATAATAAGCTGTGACTGGGCTGGCCTTCCTCTCTCTCTCCTCCAGGTGACGACTGACCTGTGGCAGAAATGCACTGAGTCGCACACTGGCACGTCTGCCTCAGCACCCCTGGCCGCTGGGATCATTGCTCTCGCTCTGGAAGCCAAGTAAGGGGCGAAGGAGGTGGCAGTGCCATGCACGCTGGGCCTGGTGGAGCTGCCGTTGCTGACTCACCTGCCTCTTCTCTGCAGCAAGAACCTGACCTGGCGGGACATGCAGCATCTGGTTGTGCGGACATCCAAACCTGCCCACCTCAACACCAACGACTGGGCCACCAACGGGGTGGGACGCAAAGGTAGCCCCAGGGATGGAGCGGACAGGCCATGGCAGATGCCGTCCCTGCCCTGCTCAGCCCTGACTGGTGGCCCCTTTTTCCGCAGTCAGTCATTCCTACGGCTACGGACTGCTAGATGCGGGCGCCATGGTGGCCCTGGCCAACAACTGGACCTCGGTGGGGCCTCAACGGAAGTGCATCATCGACATCCTCCCAGAGCCAAAGTGGGTATTGGGGAGGCGTTTGGGAGGCTTGAAAATGCCTGTCTTCTCCCTCCTGGGGCTCTGCTTCTTCAATATAGAGAGTCCTCGACTTAACAACCATATGTTTAGTGACTGTTACGTAACCACATGTTTAGCCCTGAGAAAGTGACTTAGGTGGCCAATCCTCACAGAAGTGTTGCAGCCTCCCCCCCGCTCCCTCAGATCAGAATTCGGGGCCTTGATAATCAACCTGCATTCATGATGGTTGCAGCAACCTGGAGTCCCCTGTCGCCATTTGTGACCTTCCCAGCTGGCTTCCAACAAGCAAAGTCAATGGGGGAAGCTGGATTTGCTTAACGACTGCCTGATTTATTTAATAATTGTAGCTTAACAACCCTGGCAAAGAAGGACATAAAATTGGGTGCAACTTGCTTAATGACCATCTTGCTTACCAACATAAATTCTGGTCCCAAATGCCATAAGTTGAGGACTACCCGTACAGGAACTTGCTTGGGAGGAGGTCTGCCCTCTCTTGGCACTCTCCCTGTGTCCTCTACACCCTGTATCCCCAGGAAGCGCACAGAACACTTCAGGGGCCTCGGGGATCAAGCCCCCCACCCTCACTTTCTTCTCCTTCACCAGGTCACACTGTGCACCTCGCAGCCAATGCCGTCCCTTTAGAGATAGGCCTGTCTCCCTATATCCACTTCCAAAGGACACCCAGCTGTCCTGGCAGGATTGATGGATTGATTGGTTTAGATTTTGGTGCTGCCAACTTCAGGGAGACTGGGTGGCTCACAATAGAAAAGTCAGAATTCCAGCACAATAAATAAGTAAAAATTACCATAAGAGAAATAACCAAAAGGCAGCCAGACAGTAGTGCATGTATCCAGTACCTCTAATGGCGGCGGGGGGGGGCCCTCACCCACCCCACCCTATGGGGGAAGAGGCCCCACGGCCGCTGGCTCCCTTGCCCAAGGATCCTTGTGTCCCTCAGGGATATCAGCAAGTGTCTGGAGGTGCGGCAGAAGGTGGAGGCCTGCTGGGGAAAGGTTAACTCTGTGGCTCGACTGGAGCATGTCCAAGCCAGGCTGACCCTCTCCTACAACCGCCGCGGAGACCTGGCCATTCACCTGGTCAGCCCAATGGGCACTCGCTCCACCCTCCTGGCTGCCAGGTAAGCTGACCCCTGCCACCTCTGGTCCGAAAGACCACTGAGCCTCTGCCCTGCCCTCCCCGTCACCTCTTTCTGCTTGGCCAGGCCTCGGGACTATTCAGCCGATGGCTTTAATGACTGGGCCTTCATGACGACGCATTCGTGGGATGAAGACCCAACTGGCGAATGGGTGCTGGAAATTGAGAACACGAGCGAAGCAAACAATTACGGTAATTGCTTTCTTCCTCAACGTTTCCTTCCGGGGTTGTCTGCCCAGGGCCCAGGAAGACACCCTCCTGAGTGCGGATGGTGGCTTCAGGCATTGCCCCAGACGTTCTCCCACTCAAACTTCAAGTCCTTGTCCTCCCCTTCCACTGTGTTCGACACAGCAGCATATTGGGAAGAATCACTCGGCCATGTGGCTCTTTCGTCCCAAATCTTGCTGCAAAAATTGGACTGCAATGATTTTGTTGCTGTTTTTACAGAATTAAGCCTGGAGAACAGGGGTGGGAGGCAAATCGCTCTCCTTCCCACTTGTCAATTCCCAAAGGAATAACAACCTGTAAAACGGGTTTCTGGTTGTTTCTTTTTGCTTGGGCAAAAGTTCCTCACAATAGAACTTTGCCAACGGTCAAAGAAATTCAGCAACTTCCAGGGACATCTGTTAATGCTCCGGGAATAACAGTCGGGCTCAGCTGACGTCCCCCTTGCAGAACTTGTAAGATGTGCAAGAAGTCCTTAATTAATTAATGACCCTAATGGAGCCCAGAATTTCCACTGCTAAGTTGAGCGGTTGTTAAGCAAACCGTCCATGACTGCACCACTTAGAAATGGCAGTTCTGGTGGTTCCAGGTGCGGCCTTCCACAGTGCCAGCGTCTGCCATCTTCCCATAGACAGTTGCTGCCCGCATTGTCTCTCTGCCTGGACCCAGCGAGCTCCTTTGGCAGATGAGGCTCCGCTGCTCTGCCACCCTGCCGCCCTGACGTCTGCATGGGTGTCCCGGGCCAGTCTCTCCCATAGCACATGGAGCCTGGGCTGGCAGCAGGAGGACGGAAATGTCAGCTGGGGTAGCAGAGTGCAGGGTGGCCAAAAGGGCAGGGGTGGGGTGGGGAAGTGGGTGGGGACTGCCATAAAGACAGGCCGGAGCGCAGTCGCCCAAATTTTGATCACAGGACCACGGGGTGCTGCAGTGGCCATAAGTTTGAGGACTGGTAGTAACTCTCATTGGTTCAGCGCCATCGTAACTAAATGGTCACTAAGCAAAACACATTTTTTAAAAATGTATAATATGATTCAAAGGCCTCAAAGAATAGCCCAATCATTGAACAAATTGTGGTGACAAAGGAAATAATAAAGTGGCCCTCTTGAAAAGTTTGCACAGCTTTAGTTCTGCATGGGGCAGGAGCTGGGTGGGAAGAAGGCTGTGCGGTGTGCTGGCTTGGATCCAGACTGGCAGGGAGGCTGTTCTGGGGGCTCACCCCCCCTTCCATTCTTCTGCTTTCCAGGCACCCTCACCAAGTTTGTCCTGGTTCTGTATGGGACAGGCCCCGACCTGCCTGACCTCTCCAATCAGTTTGAGAGCAGTGGCTGCAAAACCCTGGTCACCAACCAGGCCTGCGTGGGTAAGTCCTAAGGGAAAGCAGCCCATGGGCTACTTGGAAGAATGTCCCACTCTCAGGGGTGGCCCCTGTCCTGCACCTGGGCTTGTGCTCACTGCCCCTGGCAGAAGGGCAGGTCTGGGCCTGCCCTGCCCCTCTTTGGCTGCTGGACAGGTTGGACTCAATAGCTGCCTCCTTTGCACCACCACCCCCTGACTCCTAAGTGGAGGGAGGAGGAGCCCCGCCTTGGTGACAACTCTCCTTCCTCCTCTCTGACCTCGGTTGGGCCGTTTGGGCCCACTGTTCTCTGCTGTTATCTCCAGGTCCCCTTCAGTGGGCCAGTTGGTCAAGAATCCTTGAGGTCCACGTGGCCATCGGAGTAGAGGAGGTGGGGCACTCCTGCCAGACCTTGCCACAGGAAGGAGGGTTGCTTGCCTGGTGCAGTTTCTGTGTCTTGGCTCCGTTGGGGGGGGGGGGGGCGGAAAGGCCCAGAGAACTACCCCCTCCCGCTGCCCTTGGACCTCCAGGTGGCTCTCTCAGTCCGGCCTCTGCTTCCAGGTTTCCAGTTGGCTCTTTCACTCCATCTTCTTGTAGACGCTTGTCCCATTATCCCTTCTACTTTATTCAAATGGCTTCCATATCATCTTTCTGTTCAATTTGTTTTGAGATTCATCCATGTAATATTTTTTATATAGGATTTTCGCTTTCACTTCCCATAGTCATCCTACATTTATTCTTGTCTCTTTTACTTCTTTTCTTCCATGACAGTTTCATTTTTGACACTACCAAATAACAGCACACTCCACATTTGAGATAGCCTTACCAGCCTTCCAACATTCCCTGTTTCTCAGCCTTTCAAAGCAGACACTCTTTTTTTGTGTTATTTGCTGAATACCTGCAGGGATTAAAATGTGTGGCAAAAAATGAGCTTTTTCCTAAGAGGTTACTCAGCTTCCATTTATGTCATCCATTTAGATTCCCCCTAAATTACTTTCCTTCAGACACTTGTGCAGCAAATGTCTTTCTTTACAGCCATTGATAGAAGAGAAGATTTGTAGCTCAGTGTGTCTCTTGGTGCTCTCTGAGCTTGGTTGTTTTCTTACAGATGTTTTATTACCTAACTAGGTAATATCATCAGGGCTAGAAGGGATTGGGGTTGTTGGGGTTGTTGTCCTTGGTTGTTTTCTTGTAGACATTTCATTACCCAAGTAGGTAACAACATTAGGGCTAGGAGGGAGTGGTATTTGTGGACGGAAGGAGAAGGAGAAGAAAAAGAGGAGGAGGAGGAGGAGGAGGAGGAGGAGGAGGAGGAGGAGGAGGAGGAGGAGGAGGACGACGACGACTACTATGGGGTCCTTGGTGGTCTCTGAGCTTGGCTATTTTCTTGCAGATGTTTCATTATCCAACTAGGTAATATCATCAGGGCTAGGAGGAGTGGGGTTTGTGGAGTGGAGGGAGGAGGATGTGTGGGCGTCCTTGCTGCTCTCTTGCTGACATTTCGTTACCAAACTTGGGTAACATCAGAGTTGAAACCATTTCCTGGAGCATAACATCATCAACCTCTGAATTTCTACTTCCTACAGACTCCCCAAACAATCCAGAAGATACCAGTTCATATTTCCTGATCCCTTCATTCATAATGGAAACCTGCACCTTCCTTTCCTTGCATATCTTCATCATCTCCATGACCTTCCTCTCTCTTTGATTCACAAACACACCCAATTCTTTTTCTTTCCCTTCCCTTCCACATTCATTCGTCTTTTTTTTTCAGAAATGCAACACTTTTCAGAGAAATACCTGGTCCTGTAGAGTAAAAGTCATTTTTTCAATTGCAAAGTTTAGCATTTTCTTAGTTAATTCAGTATTTATCCCACTGTAAAAGTAAATTGATTGTGACAACTTTTCCAGTTGTATCAGTTATTCCATGGGTACTTTAAAAAGCTCAGAGCAGTTTATGTGGCTGTCAGATCATCTCCCATCTGGCAATCCTACATCAAGAGACGCAGGTATAATACTGTGAGTGTTGTGACTTTTGTCCCTCTGCTGGGTGACTGGAAGTCTTCTGGTCCACTCTGTTACCTGCTTACCACCTTAGCTAAGCAGATGGTTTAATGGCTCTGCAGCTGAGATCTTTTGATAGAGGCTGCATTCCTGGCACATTCAAAATGCAAACAAAATAAGTAGTGGCTTGAATACTGACTCAGGCTGGCCAGCAAAGTGGTTTCTCACCTACGGAGCAGAGGAGAAGGGCTGGCCAGTCATGCCCTGCATCCTCTCTCCTTTGGTTTCTCTTGCAGTGTGTGAAGAAGGCTTCTACCTCCACCAGAAGACCTGTCTCAAGACTTGTCCACCTGGCTTTGCTCCGGCCCTGGGGCCACCCCCTCTGGAGAACAGCCTCGACCCCCACCTGCTGCAGCCCCGGCTCTGCGTGCCCTGCCATCCGTCCTGTGCCACCTGCCTGGGCCCCTCAGCCACCCAGTGCTTGTCCTGCCCGGCTCATGCCCACTACAGCAGCCAGGAGCACACCTGCTCCCATCAGACGCAGAGCAGCCGGGCCTCCCCTGCTGTCGGAGAGGGCGTGGCTCCTGCCAGCCCCGCTTCCAACTTGCCGCTCCTGGTGACAGGCCTGATCTGTGCCTCCATCGTCCTCGTATTTGTCGCTGTCTTCCTGGTGCTGCAGCTGCGGTCGGAGCCGTGCCTGCGTGGGTACAAGGTCTACTCACTGGAGAGCGGAAACCTCATTGCCTACAAAGGTCTGCCCTCCATTCTGTGGCAGGAGGGGCTGGAGGAGGAGGAGGAGGAGGAGGGTGAGGGCGAGAGGACTGCCTTCATCAGAGACCAAAGACTTTGATGAGTCTGCAGCCCCAGGCGAAGCAGGCCGGACCCACCCCCGGGGCTCCTGCTCTTCCTGGGGCTGAGCCCCTGTGTCTTATGGGCCTGCTGCTGCTGCTGCTGCTGCTGCTGCTGGAGTCATTCTCTTCTGGTTTTAATTCACCAAAGTTTTTTTAAACTAAACCAGTCTGTCCTGTTATGGTGGAAAGGAAGGGGGGCGCAGGGGGCACGTCTCCCTAGATGGGGGAGGGCTGAGGCAACAGAAGGGTTTCCAGCTCCCTCCTGACTTGGCCACCAGGCATCGCCTCCCCTTCTCTCTTCCAGCATGGCCAGGAGGGCCTGCCTGATCTGCTGCCCCCTCTCTGCCCCTGACTGAGCAGGGGAGTCAGGAATGGGATCCATGAGGACACCGCCTTGCACAGTGCAGACAGGCTGCCAGGCCTCCTGCCCCCCACCCCCTTGAGCAGGTTCTCTGGACCTTGGAGGGGCAGCCAGCCGGCTGGCTTGCTCACCAGTGCCCCCTGGTGGCTGTTCCCTGGATCTGCTGAGAGTTGCTGGAGCTTCCACCTTTCCTATGTGCCTTGTTGCCCCCCTCCCCTTGGATGACAATCTCTGGCTGCGGTCCTCAGGTCCCGGCCTGGCATCTGCCACTGGCCTCGGGAGCTGCCTGGTGGAGGTTGTTTGGTTGGGGCTGCCCAGGACACTTTTTTCTATAACTTTTTGGTGCACAAATGATTTCTTGTAATTTGAAGAAGGAGCCAATTCCTGGGGCCAGTTTTTTTAATTTAATGGATGTGGATATAACTCTAGAGAGATTAAAGTTTATTAAATGTTGGAACTATGCAAACCTGGTTTATCCTGCTGTATTCTCTCACCAAAAGCCTCAGTCAACCCCTAAACCTTAATCAAGAACTATGATATACCTCTTGCTTACTTCAAGCCCAGGAATATCTGACTCTCTGAAGCCTCTTCCGTCCAGCCACTCTGCTCTTCTCTCTCCTGGCAAAATTGAGGAAGGACCCCAGGCCTCCTGGGGGACAGGCGGACTTTCACCAGGCTTTATTTTGCTGGGTCTTCAAATTCCAAATAAAAACAGATAAAATTCAAGGGCAGAAGCTAATTGTGGAATGAAAATAATATACATTTATATTAAGGACACGGATCCAGCTGATTGTTGCAACTTGGAGTTGTTCAATAGGATTGTCCCATCCCAAGTGCACTGCTCAATTCCAGGCAGCCACTTGGAGAGGATTCAGAGTAACTGAAGCTTCAGAGAAGGTAGTAAGGATTTTCTGGGGGGCTGTCAAGAGATTTGGGCTAATCGTTTAAACCTGAGAAGGGTTATAAATCACCGAATCCTATTACTGGATGTCCTTGAGCATGAGAAATGAATGGCACGGAAGAGGGTCAGCGCTTGTTTTCAGCCATCCAGAGTTCAGTATAAAGAGCAGACTTAACCTATAGAGAGGAAGATTACAGAAAGAGTAGTTTGAGAAGAGAAGCTGGGTGGGGTGGGGCAATGGCCACAAGGTGGAAGTCTGGGGTTTCCCATTGGTGCTAGTGGGGAAGGCTATAGGCTAGAAACTGGGACCCTCAGCCGCAGGCATGCAAGCTGGAGGCCTGGTGGTTGTGGGGAAAATAGGAAGAGGGAGGAGTATTGTATGTGTTTGCTGCTGTGAGTTAGTTATAAAAAATAGAAAAGGCGAGAAAAATAAATAAAAACTACTTTTTTCTGGAGGCCTCTGGATCTTTATAGCAGGCTCCTATTTTTGGTTTAAGGAAAGTACCTTGGGGACCTCACCTGGCACTCAGCCTAATGACAGCCTAGTGTGTGTGTGTGGGAGAGAGAGACACACACACACACTGTACCATCACTCAACTTGCCTTTCTGGCTATTGCGAGTTGAAATGGCAAAATAGTTAACTACAGAACTCAGCCTTCTAAGCCCCACCTGGGAGATGATTAAATTTTTGCAGGAGAAAAGATCCTTTAGCTTATAGAGGAAAAATGTATAATACAGCCCTACTTCTTGTTAAACTTTAATTCAAATATTAAATCCACAAGGAGATCATTGCGGGGCTGTCGAGATCATAATACAGGTAGTCCTCAACCTATAACTTTTCATTAGTGACTGACTTAAGCAAGTGACCCTTTGACTCAGTTTCCTGGCTTCTCCCGTTTTCTGGAGGTTCCCAGTGTTAATCAGCAGCTGTGGAGACACACGGGAAGTTGGTTCCTCCACAGGCTCCTCTGCCTTCCTCTCATTCACAAAGGAAGCTTTTTAAAAAAAAAAATACTTCCAGGCTATATGACAGAGCCACTCTCCTTCTGGGGGTGTGGACTGTGCAGCCTGGCATGTGGGCTCCATTCCTAACAAACTAATTGCTCAGAGAAATAGTGGACTCCCCCGCATGACCCTCCATTATGGGTGCCTCCATTTGGACTTAGGGGCACTTTCCACGTCAGACCTTTGAATTCAATCTGGAACTTAAGTGGCAGCTGGAACCTGGGTGGACCGACTGAAAGCCACCAGGCTCAACCCAGCAGGTCCTAATCCACCTTCTGTGTGCTTGGTTGCCTCTGCTGGCCAGAGGCCTCGCCAGAGATGGAAGGGCAGTGGGGTTGGGCAGGAGGGGCCACTTCCTGGGGAGGATCCTCACGCCCCCCCCCACCCCTGATTTATCAGCAGCAAGGTCTGCTATAAATGGAAATTGATTTATTGCTATGTAATAAGACAGGAATCCTGCATCCCTCCTTTTCTTCCTTCCTTCCTTCCTTCTTCCTCTATCCAGTCTTTTACTCGCTCGTTGCTCCTTGGTTAATCTGTCAGCAGCTGCAAATGTATATTGTAGGGATGGAATAAAAGGCTAATCTGACTATTTTTTGTGTCAACGAAGGCCCCGTGGATGGGTCGCCGCATTTATTGTCAATAATTCCTCTCAGGTGCCTGGCAGGTGTCAATCAAATCAGGAAATTCGGCCCCAAAGCTAAAAAAAAAAATCCCTTTTTAAAGGTTGAATCACTATAGGTAGTCCTCATTTAGTGGCCGTTTGCAGTTCCAACGGAACTGAAAAAAAGTGACCGTTTTTCACACCTACAACCCGTGGTCACGTGATAAAAATTCAGAGGCTGGGCAACCGGCTCATATTTATGACGGCCGCAGTGTCCCGGGGTCACGTGATCCCCCTTTTGCAACCTTCTGACAAGTAAACTCAGTGAGGAAGCCAGATTCACTTAACAACCGTCTGACTCAGTGAGCAACCGCCGTGTTTCACTTAACCACCATGGCAGGAAAGGTCGTAAAATGGAGCAAAACTCGCTCGCTTAGCAAGAGATACCTTCCGCTCAATCGTTGTCATAAGTCGAGGACTACTTGCAAACGGATTGGGGTAATCGATTCTTGGGGGGGGTGGCAGGGAGGGGGACACGGTCGCATCCTCTGGGCACCCCCGCTTTTTCTTGGCAATTTTTTTCCCCAAAAGTGGTTTGCCGTTGCCTCCTTCCTGGGGCTGCGAGAAAGTGGCTGCCCTGAAGTCGCCCAGCCGGCTTTCGTGCCTAAGCCAGGTCTAGAATTCACAGGCTCCTAGTTTCGAGCCTGGCTCCAAACCGGCGCTCGGTCTCCTTCATTCCCTCAAGAGAGACTACTATCTGGTCTTGAATCAAACCCACTTGGCCACGATTTAAATCGGTTTTTGTTGACTTGATCCAAGAGAACCAAGATAGTCCGCAGCAGTCAAAGCTCAGGGAGGGTCTGGGGGCCCTTTGCCTTACAAATTTTGTTAAGAAACAGGATTGGTTTGATTAAATTGTATTACATGGAATAAATTTTTTTATTAAGCGTAATAAAGTCAAATGTCACGACAATCACATTTTACTCGATGCAATAACTTCACGCTTTATTACGTTTAATAAAATCGCTTAAAAACTTTTAATCCTAAAATCTGTTAGCGAGAACAGACTCCTTCCGACCGAACAGTTCAGAACTTGCACGTTGCAGGTCAGCCAAAAGGGATTTTTATTTCTTTACTTTAAAAAAAAGAGAGACCCTCTAGAGGCTGGTGCACATCCAAATGTCAGGTGTTTTGTTTTCGTTTTTAATTTTTATTTGAAAAAAGAAGAGAGAGAAAATAATTATGATTTTTTTCCCCCCCTTTTCTGACTCCAGACACGTTTTCAAGTATTACCCTTGTCTTTTGATTGCTCCCCGGACGGGAAAAGGACCCCGTCCCCCTTCCCCTCCCGCAGCCCCCGGTTCTCCTAGGAAGCTTCGGGGGAGGGATGAGGAAGGGTCTCTGTGCGTAGGGTGGTCTCTTGGGTCGAGCCCGGAGGAGAGGACGCCCGCTGCTTGAAAGGGGCCGCGATGCCGGCCGAGAGGGTCTTTTCCACTCGGAGAGGAGGGGGAGGGCAGAATCCCCCCCCCCGCTTCCTTCCCTCCGGCGACCTCCTCCGATCTTCTCGGCTGGTTCCGAGAGAGGACGCGGAGGGCGAGGGTCTCGGACAAGTCCAGCGCGCGGCCCGGAAGGGTCTGCCCTGCCCGAGGCGAGGGTCCGTGCCGCCCTCCTCCCGGCGGGTCCCTCAGTCGTGGCTGGCCTCGCTGAGCGGCATGTGCCGGATGGTGTGGAAAATCCAGTCCATCTTGGTGGTCCAGCCGCCGTGGTGGGCCTCGTTCATCTGCTTGGTGAAGTACTCCAGGGCCTCCTGCTCCGTCTTGTCCAGCGCCAGCGTCTTCCGCAGGTAGGCCACGTCGTCGAAGGACTGCAGCTCCGGGAGCCCACTGCCCAGCATCATGGAGAAGAGGTTGATCAGCAGGTTGGCATGCTGGCGGATGGTCAGGTAGGCCTTGTAGCACATCTCCTGGAACCTGCGAGGAGGAGGAGGAGGAGGAGGAGCAGGAGGAGGAGGAGGAGGAAGAAGGAGGAGGAGAAGGAGGAAGAGCAGGAGGAGGAGGAGGA
>JANHFL010006695.1:65723-80414 GCA_032468155.1 Oxyrhabdium leporinum | reverse complement strand
CAAGGTTGACTCAGCCTTCCATCCTTACGAGGTCGGTAAAATGAGAACCCCAATTGTTGGGGACAATAGGCTGACTCTGTAAACCACTTAGAGAGGGCTGGAAAGCACTGTGAAGTGGTATATAAGTCTAAGTGCTATTGCTATTGCTATCTTTGCTACAGAATCTGAAAAAGAATCTTCCCCATGTTGTGCGTTCTTTTGCTTTATTGATAGTTAAGAGTAATGATAAGAGATCAAATTATGGTTTGCTACCCTCCGATCAGTTGACAGAGATACCTCTCTGGCTTTACAAAGAAGTAAGGGCCAGCTTTGCACAGATGCCTTTCCTCTGAGATAGATTGAATTTGAAACTGGTTTTTGGAGCATTTTGTTTCAACATAGAGAAGTCTACAATTGAATACAACTGGAATGCAGTCTGGTTACTTTTGATTAAATATTCTCAAAAACTGAGTATAAGAAGTTTATTTTGTATATATTCTTAAGAGTATATATATATATATGGAGAAAATGTTGCTTTGAAGAGTTTGGATGTGTAGATAGTAGAGATTCAATTTCATCCATGTCTGACTACAGAGATATCTAATTTAGTATTGTTTTCTAGAAGTCTTTGTGCACTGGAGTCATGAAAGAGAGATGAAAGCACATTTCTAGACTCTCCATCCTGATCTTCTGGAAGTGAATTGGGGAGTTTGAAATCCCAAAGGTGGTTTTTCAGGAGGCAACCGGGCTTTCTTGTTTTTTCTTTGAAGATGTTTCACTCCTCATCCAAAAAGCTTCTTCAGCTCTGACTAGACAGTAGTGGGGAATGGAAGGATGTATATTCCTTGCAGACAGCTGGTCATTTGCATTCTGTTAGAGTTGAGGCCCCCTGGAGGTTTATCTGTGTCCTCAGGGTCAGCTGAGTAGTGCAAATGTGTGTGGAGCCTTCTTGGCTGTAGGATGTTTTCTGCCCTGTGTCCCTTCACTGTTGAACAAAGGCTCAGACTGTTAGGGATGAGTCTGTGTTGTCTCAAACTGAAGCGCAAATGGTTCCTGTAGTCTGATTTTTTTCTGGAAATCCATTCATGCTCCTACACCATTTGAAGAGTGTTCATCCCAAAATGCATAGCTAAATGTCTATTGAGATTCTCAGTCATCCATCCTGTACATAGGTGCACATAATTAGAACTTTCCTTCAGATCTTTGTTATATGATGGAAATATTGGGGTGGGGGACTGGAGAGTTGTTGTATTTGTTGAATGGCTGAAGGTTTTTTTCTCCCCAGGGAATCAAGAGAAATCTCTAAGCCAAGAGTGGTGGGGCTGGTGGAGCATTTGGCAACCTTGCCAACAAATAAAATTGTATTAATATGGTACTCTGAATCTTTTAGAGGAAGATTAGCCAAACTGATTTTTTAAAGTATGTTGATAAAATAGATCTGACCACAGTGTTAACCTCTGTGAAGAAAATAAAAGGCTCAAGAACATTATTCCCCATTACCCCTTACAAATAGTCATACGCTGACTCAAAACAATGTCTTTTTTTTAAAGAAAAGAAAAAGAGAAATCATATTTCATAGGATAACAGAGTTGGAGGTCTTCCCCATGTTTTAATTCAAAGAATGGAGACTAGGTGGGATTGCAGTTGAACCCCCTACCCCACTGCCAAGTCCGGCACTGATCGGCCATCTTGTTTAGACCTGGAACCAAAGCTGCTCCCGAAGGCGTGTAGACTCCTGAGCTCCATAGATGCTGAGGACCGGATCTTACAACCTCAGCTCAAGGAAGGTCAGCTTCTCTCAATAAAGCAAGGGATGGTTGTTAATTCCAGGATTTAAAATATTTGCAGATACAAATTGCCCCTGCAGCTAGTATTAAAGAAGCAGGATATGTGAGGAAAAGTTTGTACACAAGGCAGTTTTATTGAAAACGCCAGAAATGTTAGAACTCTCAAAGAGATGTAAAGAAATATACAAAGACTTTGTATATTTATTTATTTATTTACATACCACCAGCATTGGAATAAGGTGGGAGAAATGACTTCTATCTGCATCCAGAAGTAGAGACGGTCAAGCAGACAGCTGGTGCAACAGACCAGAAGCGTTCCAAAAATATGGTTTTAAAATCAAGATGGTGACAACAGCAGTACAATCATCTGTTTTTTGTGTATGTTGTACATGTGACACAGATTTTAAAAAATCAAGTTGGTGGCTACAAGTGCATCATCATAAGTACACTATTATTACTATTATTTTCAGCCAGATCCCTTGGGCACAACAGATATATTTACTCACTTGAATACATTGCTGGGGAAAAATGGCTTCTAATGCTTTAAAATGTGGATAAGGATGTAGGTAATTAGAGTCAATATATATGGAGAGAGAGAGAATATCTGCATTCCTCCTCAGTACACTTAATACTGGGGACACAGTAATACTGTTGAATTATGTTTGCATCAATGTTGAATTATGTTTGCATCTATTCAAAATCGGTAGTCCTGGGAATGTTTGCTTAGATACTGATGGTGCTGCTGAAGCTGGTAGAATAAGTGGGCACCTGCCTGATATGGATCTGCTCCTCCTGCTTTTTCTGCTGGTAAAGAGATTCTACAATCTTGATTGTGCTTCAAAAACTTGCAAAGATGAATTGACCAGAAATAGTAAAGTTTGCTGAAAGAACAGCTTATGTCCTCCACAAAAACCAAGTCAGTGGCTCAGTGTTTCTACTTGAAAACAATAGCCTTGGGTAGTCATCAAGGCAACCATGGCTGTGTCTAGAAAGCATGAAGAACTAATTATAGGCTCCTTCATATGTAAAAGGCAATGCAAAATAACAAAACCCTGACTTTTCTCATAGTGTATTTGAAAGGGAGAAGAGGGGAGAAAGTTTTGAGCAAAGCTTCTATTGTTGCTGGGTTTTTTTCCTTCCCTGCCATGAGAGAAGTTCGAATGCACAAATATGTAAGGCTGGAAGTGACAACTCCAGACTGATCTATCTTGAGTTTAGCTTTGGGCCTGTTTTTGTGAAATTTCCTTGGAAAATTATTGAGTTGGATGCAAGAGCTCACAAAAGGTTCCTGATACCCTGCAGAGCTAAGATAGGCAATTTTATTTTTGACCAGGGCCAAGTTCCCTCAAAGTTCATATCTTGAGGGACATTGGCTAATGGAGAACAGTGCTACAGAAATGAATAGATAGAGCAAAAGTCAAGTGTATCCCATTTCAGCCTCTCTGGCACTATCTGTCCTCTCTCTTCCTTTTATTTTTTTCTAATTCTTATTTTTGTCTGGTAAGCAGAAGCCACAGGAATGGGATAGATGGGATAGATGTCACCCAAAGTGAGAACTGAAAATCCCAAGTGAAATTAGGCTCACAGTCACATTTGGTTCTAAGCACAGTTCCGTGATTTCAGCTACGAAACAAAAGAGAGGGCTTTGAGCTGATATAAAAATGACAGTATTTATTGCAGCACGAGACTTTATTGACAAGAGATTATTCCATGAGGTGCACTGTGAATGAGGAAATTGCCCGAAGCTTGCATTTTGCTTTTCGTTAACAACTTTAGAAGACGGTATAGTCACATGAGCTACTGTACATTAGAATTTAAAAACAGGATGTACAATAAAGTGATCCTTTAAACAGAGCTTATAAAAATAGTATGTCTGGTTTGGTGCTCCTGTTCCTCATCTGCAATTTGGCGTATTCTCTTTGTGACAAGATGGGCTTGTGCATAGCCACTGAAGCGGAGAAGCCAAGAGACGAGCTAGGTTACCTGCTTCCTACAGAGTTATGCAACCGTACAGCTGACCACACGGAGGAAAGCAATATGGGAAGCACCATTCCTTTCACAGAAGCACTATCCCGAAAACGTGAGGGTGCAGGGAAATTACAATGGTCTATGCAGCAAAGCATGTAAAGAGACAGATGAGCTGAAACACGTACAATCAGAACAATCACATCAACTCGCCTCTTCGGCCTTTCTGGGATGGACCACTTCTGAGCCTGCAGGTGGATGATTACATGGTTGAAATGCTTCTGTCATTGATCAGAAAACGTGCCTGTTCATGCAAAACTAGCACACCAGGGAGAAAACCGGGCTCGAAGCCCTGACACACTGGTCTTGTACATGCATACATACATCCTTTTAGAAAACAAAAAAGAGAGGAAGTTTCCAAGTATGTGATCATCCACCTAGAACCTGGAAGGGTTGCAATAGTAGATCAATCTCCTGATCATACCTTAGGCTTTCAAGTGCCATCCCAAGAGGCCATTTACCCTGTAAATGTAGAGGATTGTATGATCATTGTAGAGGAAGTACGGGCAATTGAGGGCACACTTAATTTTCAGAAAGTATTGTATGTCGTGTTGTTGGGGTATGTGATAACAAGAGACTCTTCTGTTTCTTGAAGCAGGAAGTGACCTCTGCTTTTGGAAACCTTAGCTGATTATTCTCTTGCTTGAGGAGCTTGTGGACGATACGATCTTCATGCTTGAATTCCCCCCACCATAGGTGTAGCCGCCCCCTGTGATGCTTCCAGATCCACTTAAGCTGCCTCCACTACTAAACCGGCTCATTTTTCCTCCTCCAATACTAATGTGGCTGTGACCTCCGCCGCCACCGCCACCACCACCACCAAGGCTTAATCCACTGGCTCCTCCACCGATACTATATCCAGCTCCTCCTCCAGCTCCGTAGCCAGATCCCCCACCGACACCGTATCCTCCTGTTCCTGCACCACTGATGGTGCTGGAGCTGCTGATCACAGCTGTGGATTGGAAAACGATACAGGAAATCAGTCTTGGCCACTCAAGATGACAAAGGCACTCACTAAATTAACTGAACGCTAGATTGTGTACTTACAGATATTGACAGGGGTTTCAAACTCGCCCGACATCCTAAGAGAAGAAAAAAAAACAAAAATGTTGAAGCAAAGAACAAATTTTACTGCCCAGAAAATTCTATAACTCCCAGCATTCTATTTTCATGGCTTTCATAATAGTGTCAAATTTGCTTCAAAATACCGTAGCTTCAAGGAGTTTTTCCTGAATCCTGCAAATTTACCACACAGGACCAGAGTGTCAGGTTATTAACTATGAGCTGGATATTCTCAGGATAATGAGATTCAACCACACAGCTCAGTACAGTAGTATTTTCATAATTCATGGTTTTCTAACCAGTCCTATAGTAGCATTTAAACTATCTCCTTCTTAGCTTTAGTCTTGTATCAACATATTTCTCTTTCTGCTGTTCCAAATAATTTGCTCTAGAACTATGCATTGTTATTGTTTAAAAAAAAAATCTACCTACTTTATTGGCTAAAGAGACTGTCCAAGTCCCCTCCCATGTCTTTTGCACTAAGTGATTTATGGTATATTCTATATCTGACCTGAATAGACAACCACCTTCAAAACTCAGATCTTGGCAATAGATCTTTTGCACATGGGAATATGCAAAAGAGTCTGATATCCTGGTCAATATTTACCGGCACTCCTCTCCCTCTAGCAGGGTCCTGTATGTAGCAATCTCAATATCCAAGGCCAGCTTCACATTCAGCAGTTCTTGATAATCCCGCAGCAGGCGAGCCAGCTCGTCCTTTGCTGCTGTTAGGGCAGTCTGGAGGTCAAGCAACTTTGTCCGAGCATCTTTCAGGGCTAACTCCCCACGTTGCTCAGATTCTGCTAAGGTGGAGTCCAGGCTGGCAATCTAAGAAAGAAAGAGACAAATGTTCCCTTAGATATCACATTTTGTGTTCATGGATGCAATTGGCAATACAAATTAATCAATTAATTCATTAATTCAAAGCAGCAGGGACATTTTAGTTGCAGCACCAACATGAACTGAGTATTCTTTCCAGGGCCTATCTTTACTTTTATTTGTTTCTTAGAGAAGAATGTAAGATTTTGGAGAAATAATTCCATTACTAGTTGAGGGAATTCATTTCTTTCTGTTGCTGTTGGGTGTAAGGTGTCTGCTTTGTTTCTTGTGTTTTATTCATAGTAAGCTACTGTTTCTTTAAAAACACTGTTCTATGGTCTTTTTATTTTTACTTCAGTTAAAATATGTCTTCACCACCACCACCACCACCACCCCAAAAAATCCCCAGGTGGTTTCCATATGAACTGGATGAAGTGTGGGAAAATTCAGGTGGGAAAATAAGGTGAGAATACAAAACTAGTAAAAGTGAATAGTGGAAAATGGGATTCTGAAACTGAAGCCCAGAGCAGCCTTGAAGATACGCTTTGAAAGCAATTACAAATGGAACTAAGGAAATCTGGAGAAGTCATCAGCCACCTAAATGGAAGATGCCCCATCACCCTTTCTCCCCAGGAACCATAGAAAGTTTTTAAAAACTAAATAAGAAAGAATCTAAGCAATATTGAAATATTTTATGAATTGCATAAATCCTCTTTGGGGGGGCGGTGAACCTAGGCAGTTACAAGAGTTGGATCTCTGACCATCATAAAGTAATTAATTTCTCCTTAGAAAAGGAAATAAAGAGAGGGGAGGAGGAAAAGGGAGGAAAAAGATATGCCTTACTGCTTTCTTCAGAATTTCACTTTCGGAGCGAAGTCTTTGGACAATCCGGCTCAAATCTGCAATCTCATCTTTGGTTGATTTCAAGTCATCTCCATGTTTGAAAGCTGTACTTTGCAATTCTTGGAACTGAAAGTCAAAATGGAAAGAAATGATTATCTTGTGCAACTTAAATAAGTCCTATACACAAAATGTTCTTTATTCACATACATAAAATAGTTGGTATTGGTTGCAAATGTATGGGGAAAAAGTTGAGCATTTGAAGTACTTGAAAAGGAAAAATTTGACCTGCATAAGCTTAATGTACAGAAAGTTCTAGTTTTTCTATAGACAAAGAGTCAAAACTTAGCTACAGGAACAGAAATATATTTTCAATAAAGGAATGCATATACTGAATATAAATTTATATATGCAGATGTGCTCTTGGGGCAAAAAGCAGATTCTTGGGAACCATTCCAGGAAGCTGGAAGACTCTCAGAGACAAAAAAGCCAGCTTGCAAAATGAGCAGAACATACTTTTTCACTTGAAGCAAAACAGCAAGGTACAGTACATTGCATACCAAGCCATACATTTTTTTTCTAACAGCTGAAACATCTCATAAATACACTCAAGATGGGGAAGGTTACATTTTAGAAAAAGGAAATACAAATGGAAGGGATGGTGATAACTATTTATAGATAGTGGTCATTCACCAACCCATTTTTGGGTGTCATATATGCCCTATGTGTATGACATAAAGATAGTGTACCTTGTGAAATAGATTAGATCTTTAAAAATATGATATAATGATCTTATGAACCTCCTTGGGCTGCCATAAAGATCATTGCTTGATTTTCTTGCAAAAGACTAACTTTCTGGACAAACTGCTAGTTGGCTCTTTCAGATTTCAGTAGTTCTTAATTCGGGAGCATCAGAGAGCATTGAATTATATTTCGTTCCAGTGTAAACATTGACAACCACCCGCCCCCAGGGATTTGCTGTATAACTGAGGGGACCTTTTTGTCATTCAAGTTGAGATAAAATTACATTTGCTTTTGCCAAGGATCCGCACCTTAGTTTGGTACCACGCCTCGGCCTCAGCTCTGCTCCGATTGGCAATGTCTTCATACTGAGCTTTGACTTCAGCAATGATGCTGTTGAGGTCCAGATCTCGGTTGTTGTCCATTTGCAGAATAACATTCGTCTCCTTAACCTGTGAGTGCAGCTGAGCCAGCTCCTGTGGGAGTTGCAAACAATGCAATCATTAAGGGAAAAGCCCTGATGTGGAACCGTGACATCAGAGTGTGTTTGTACATTGTACAATGTACATGTATGTACATTGAAAGCAGCTCACAGGAAAATAATTATATGAATGATTTTCAAATAAAGATTCCAGACCCTCTCTATCAAAGCAGATATGCCAGGGTTTGAAATCCTTTACAGATGGGATTTCTATCATTATATATGATTTGGAATTCTCAGTGTCACTTTGTTCATAGGTTTCAAAGTAGAAGTAGCAACAACCACCATTCACTTCCACAGGGAAAAGATGTGATGCTTGTTGGCCTCACATGGCATGGGAGATGTGAATCTCTCTCTGAAAGCCCATTAAGATGTCCACCTTTTCAGGTATCCTTGCACAATAGAAAGGCCCCTCCTGAGCTCACCCCACACCAAACAATCCGATAAGGATGGATTTATTTTACCTAGGATTAAAATAATAATTGATTTGAAAGGAGCTATTTGGGGTTAATGAATTCATAGGTCTTAGGACAGTTTTTATAATAGGTAAAGAACATGTTTATATAGGCTGCAAAACACAGTCAGAAAGCTATACATTGGATGGCATGCATTGCTCCAACAGGGACGTCTTACAGAGAAATGCATTTATTAGTCACATATTGGAAAATGAATTTGCTTTAGGTGCTAATAGATATAATAAGGCAGAAGTGATCCTTACCGCATCAAAGAGCGCTCTTAAGAACTGGATATGTTGAGTCAAGGAGTCAGACTTGGATCCCAGATCAATCTTGTGCATATATGAGCCGTCCACATCCTTAGGAAGAAACATATGAATTCTATCATAGTCTGGACAGAGCAGGAGATGATGGGTCAAAGCTTTAACACAGAAATTCCTGCATTAAGACTTTTTAAGGAAGCAATATTCTATGTAGGTAATATACCTGGTATATAATATAGAACAAAGCATTACTTATTTATTTGTTCAATGAAGAGCTCGCTTCGTGGAGCTCAAGCCTACATTTATAGCATTTGAGCTTCCTAGCATTCTGTATAAGAACTACTCTATGTAGGTTGAGTTGCTAGAGAGCCAAAGGCCTAAATTTATATTGTGAGCTTCCATGGCTGTGGGTGGACTGCAACCTGGCTCTCCCCACTTTTAGCCCAATAACTTAACCATTACCCCACACTCATTCACAATCTGCAGTGATATCAGCTATGGAGGACATTACAAGAATACATCCCTATAATTAAGCTGCACTTTTAGAAAATTAAAATACCCAGGTTAGAAACCAACATTTTTAAATGCATAGATATGTGAACTTTTAGAAGAGAGTTTTAAAAAATGTGCTAATAGCAGCAATCTGCAACTCTGTCCTAAGTTAAGCTGCACATCAATGGTTCAAAAATGTTGGTATTGGATTTAACACAGGTAATGTGGTAATTGTGAATGCCAGGCATGTAAGACTATTAACTTTAGCACTGCAAATAGATAAGTGCACATGAGTGGGGATGTATAAGAAACAAAAAAATATGATCGTAGCTTTACATTTCCATGTGTTAATATGTTAATATGGACCACTTACCTTTTTGAGCACCACAAAATCATTTTCACAAGCTGTCCGTTTGTTAATTTCATCCTCATATCTGCAATAGGAATAAATTATTACTAGTAATGGTAATATTAGCTTTATTCAACCAGTTGTTCAGATGTACACAAAATCTTTACAAGCCTTACTTAATATATAACTTTATGACAATCTTCTATGTTAAATGAAATCAGGAGATCATTACTTGCCCTAAGTATCAGTATACTTCATATGACACTATTATACCTGGTCAGATGGATCATACATGGCAAATTAACTAGGTATAAATTGAAAAAAGACTGCCCAACTGCAAATAATGAGAAGGGAAAGCAAATCATGAAACTATGGTGAAAAAAATTAGCATAAGAGCAGCTGCAGTAATTGGGAGGAAGGCATCACGCGTTGCTTTGCCTTCTTGACAGAAGTCCATATTATCCACCCAACATCATCTACTTCTCTTCACTTTTACTTACTTGTTCTTGAAATCTTCCACAAGCTCTTGTGTGTTCTTCAGTTCTATGTCCAAATGGTTTTTATCATTGCAGAGGCTGTCAAGCTGCCTTCGAAGACTTTCAATGTAAGCCTCATAAATAGGTTCAAGATTGTCCCTTAGTGCTGGAGAGCCTTGTTGGTACAGAAGATCCCATTTGGTTTCCAGGACTTTGTTCTGTTGCTCAAGGAATCGCACCTAAAACCCAACAAGGGAAGGAGAGAGAAGAGGGATCTTGTTATCTTTCTTGAAAAATTGTCTACAGTCCGTTTGTTTGTTTTGCAGATTAGTTCCCACCCTGTCTATATAGGCCTCTCTTTTCCCCTTTTCCCTGCAATAATGCCATGAAATAACAGGGCTCAGACAGAATGATTGGCCTAAGACACCAAGTAAACTTCCATGGTTAAAGTTGGGAGCTGAACATGGGTTTCCCTAGTGCCAATGCAATTCTTTTATCATTATCAGATCAGGTAGAAAGGCCCTGCTGGATCTCTGCTGATTTCTCCATGTAACAATATTCTCCAAGTCACTTCTGAGACAGAGTTGGAAGGGACCTTGGAGGTCTTCTAGTCCAACCCCATGCTCAAGCACAAAACCCTATAACATTTCAGACAAATGGTTGTCCAATCTCTTCTTAAAAACCTCCAGTGATGCAGCACCCATAACTTCTGAAGGCAAGCCGTTCCATTGATTAATTCTTTTAACTGTTCTGTCCTCCTGAAGTAAAACAGGAGGACAGAACAGTTAGCCCTCCCTCCATCCTTTCTCTAATTTTAAAAATTCAAACAGTATTGAAATGAATTTTCACATAATTTTACCGCATCAACATTTTACATAAATGCACATATTCGCATTGTGAAATTTTAAATCACTGGCTGATTAAAATTGCATAGATCCTTTTTTAAAGGAAATAAATAGGAAGTTGCATTTTACATCTATATTTTGTTTCTTTAAAATCCCAGCAATATATCTTACTAGGAATGATTTGAGCATGGGTATTTTAGAATTGTCTTTGCTGTTTTTCATTCATTTTTAAAGGTTTTAAAACAGGCTTATCAATGTTCATTTTTTATTTGTATTTTTACTTCACTGGTTCACTAGTCAGAAAATTATAATTCCTATATAAGCAAACAAGTAGCTGTACACTGCCTGAAATCACTTTGCTTTATTCTATGATCTGCCATAATTAACAGACAAAAGCTTATTATTTTGCTACAAAAACTATAAGCCATTAAGGTAAATCTAAAGAAGTTCTGTTTGGGGTACGTTATGCTTTGGAGCTGTGTATGCTTCAAAAATTATTCAGAAGGGCTTCAAAAGCTGTGCAAACCTATACCCTTCCCCAATTCATTAAATTACCTATGATCCCCCCCCACACACACAACTTCTACCCAAGCTAAGCCTGGGGTGGAAAATGTGGCTGCTTTAAAAGTCACACTAATGTCTGCTTTAATGAATCCACTCAGTGGCCAAAGCATAGGATAGTTTTTTCAACTGTACTTTAAGGTTGGATTGGTGCTGAATAAATATGGAAAACTGTGTTTAATGAAGATGTACTTAGAATAAAATTGGGAAAGAAAAAAAGATGAAAGATCAAAATAGCTCTTATCTTTCTTATTGATATTTAAAACCCCTTGGATAAAATTAGAATGGCTTATTATTTGAAAGGGAATATTTATTAATGTTCATTGAAGAATGATATATCTTTATAGTCATCCAATGCTCTCACTGACATGTTCTCCCCTCCTCCACATTCTCCCCCCTGGCCCCCCACCAGAATTCAGGCTTTTAAACTATGAGAACAAAATGTTCATTGTGATTCTGCCAGATTTCTTGGGTTGCCTTTGGCAATTGACTATTTATCTCATCAGAGCAGCTCCTTCATCTCTGCAAAAAAGAATAATAGATAATGAGGAACTTAGCCTTGAGGGATGTCATAAGAATTAACGAGATAATGCTTTTCAGACTTGGCATCAGAATCTAGTGCAGTTGCCAGATGCCTGTAATTTTTTGTATTTTGCATGGGAAAAGATTTTATTTCTTATTTAGCCAGAAGGAAAGGCCATATGTATCTTAATAGGGAAATTTGGGTCTGAAAGCAGCACTCTTAAAAACACACAAGTACGGAAAAATAACTGAAAAAATCAAACAGCTCATTAGATACTCAGCTGTGAGGTAAATTAGATGTTAAATGTACTAAAGAAATTGTGACAAAATTCTGTCAGTTTTTTTTTATTCCATAGTAATAAATCTGAAATACAGCATTTGCATTTCTCCTGTTTGGATATTCAAGGGTGAGAGAAAGACAGAGAAGGAATAGGAGAGGAAGAAGTGAAATAAACAAATGTTACTTTACAAAAATGGGTACTGTTTATTGCAGAAACTAAATGCAAATATGCATACACTGGAATACACAAGTATGCATGAATTTTGATGGACTGATGTGGAAACAGGATGCATTAAACTTTTTAAAAAATCATAAGCCAGAGAAAGTGAAGCAGATAAGTCTGCCCGACCCAAATTCTGGTTCATCCTCACTGAAAGAACAAGGCATCCTGTGGAAAGTAAGGTAGTCATTTCCCAGGAATCTCTGAAGCTGCATTTTATCGGTACAGTATTGTGGATTAAGCATGACCAGTTCACAAGGACAATATTCCCCATTACATTTTGTTATGTGCAAATCCAGAATAGGCTTGCCAAGTGACAATGTTTTGCAATAATAGTTACATCCATTCTTTTTCTCCAGAACTATTCATTTGGAACTCAGCCATGAGAGAGAGAGATTGCTACTTGGAAACACAAAAGTATATGTGACTGGCAGCACTTGGTAAGCATTTTCATTCCCATGTGAAAACCCCAATAGAGAGTATTGTCTCCCTCATCTCGTCCCTCAACAGTGGAAGCACCTCAAAAGGCTGAAACAAGAGTTGAGTATAAATGAAAGGTTTCTCCAAAATGGAATATGAACAAGTTTTAATATTTTAAAAATGTTGTCATTATCTAATAATAATATTTAATAATGAATATATGCTGTATGGGTGAGTTTCAAGGGTGATTATTGCGTCCAGTTCTGGACAACAGCCATTAAGAAGGATTCAGACAAATCAAAACAGATTCAAGGAAGGCAATAAGAGTGATGAGGCAGCTACAAGCTAAATCCCATGAAGAGGATTGCATCCTATGCATCTGGCTTTGATCGCCACAATGTAAAAAAAGATGGGAGACTCTGGAAAGAATGCAGAGAAGAGCAGCAAAGATTATTGGGGAACTGGAGACTAACTGGTACCCATTTGTCTAGTTTGATGAAAAGAAGGACTAGGGGCGACCTGATAGCAATGTTCCAATATCTATGGGATTGCCACAAAGAAAAGGGAGTCAGTCTATTCTCCAAAACATCTGGAGGCAAGACAAGAAACAATGGATAGGATGTAATCAAGGAGCAACCTAGCACTAAGTAGACATTTCCTGACAGAATAATTAATCAGTGGAACAATTTGCCTTCAGAAGTTGTGAATGCTCCAACACTGGAAGTTTTTAAGAAGAGATTGGATAACCATTTGTCTGAAATGGTATAAGGTTTCCTGCCTAAGCAAGGGGTTGGACTAGAAGACCTCTAAGGTCCCTTCCAACTGTTATTCTATTCTTTCTGGTTCTGGTTCCTGTTCCTATTCTTTGATCCCTAGTCACTTATATATTCTCCAGGTGTAAAATTGCTTCATTAAAATTAAAATGGAAATTAAAATGGAACAAAAGCTTGGGAAGGTGAGTGGTGTAACTTCAGCCCCTTCAATACACAATGACGGGGTGTGTGTGTCAAACTTGAGGCCCATGTGCCAGATGTGTCACGAACTGGCCACGCCCACCCCGGTTTAGCGAAGGGGGGGAAAAGTTGCAATATGTCATGTGACATCACGGGTTTGATACCCCCGCAGTAGGATGTGCACAAGCAAACATGCACACACATAGAGACTTGTGCATTAGGAGCAACTGCTGGTTGTTTTAGCCGCAGGCTTTGCTGCCAATAGCTTCGGGAAGTCCTTGATTTGTGTTAATGGGCCATGCCCTCTCTGCTCTTTTCCCCCTAGGCATTGTGGAGATCCGTTCTGTACAGGTGGGAACCGTGGCCATTCGATCCATCCACAGTGGCTTCTACTTGGCAATGAACCGAAAAGGGAAAGTCTATGGAACGGTAAATGGAATCGCATGCCTTTTGGGGAGAGGGGGAATTATAGGTAGTCCTTGACTTAGAACCACAACTGGGACCAGAATTTCCATTGCTAAGCAAGATGGTTTTTAAGCGAGTCATGCCTGATTTTTACCAACTTTTTGCCAAGGTTGTTAACTGAATCACTGCATTTGTTAAGTGAATCATACCATTAAGCGAATCCAGTTTGCCCCATTGACTTTGCTTGTTTGAAGCCAGCTGTAAAAGTCACAAATAGTGGTCCTCTCAGCCAGGGATGTCCAGTAGTGAAAGTTCTAGGAATGGGAAGACTTGGGTTGAGTCTCTTCTTAAGAAAAAAAGAAGCAACTGGCTGAACTGGGGTCCAATGTTTCTCAACCATGTGTGAACTTCAATTCCCCGAATTCCCCAGCCAGCATGCTAGAGTAATGAAAGCCCTAGAGATTTAGATATATGACATTGATCGATTGATTGCTAAAGGATAGAGGGATAGATGATTGATAGAGATGATAGGCAGACAGACATAGCACTGTGATGGCGTAGTGATTAGAATGCAGTACTGCTACTTCTGCTGACTGCTAGCAGTTCGAGTCTCACCGGGTCAAGGTTGAGTCAACCTTCCATCCTTCCGAGGTTGGTAAAATGAGGACCCAGATTGTTGGGGGCAATATGCTGACTCTGTAAAACCACTTAGAGAG
>JANHFL010006695.1:49522-65623 GCA_032468155.1 Oxyrhabdium leporinum | reverse complement strand
AGAGAGAGAGAGAGAGAGAGAGAGAGAGAGAGAGAGAGAGAGAGAGAGAGAGAGAGAGAGAGATTTGATATTATCACGAGAGATACTTAAAAGGCACTCCAAAATAACTGGTATGCCTTTGAATGCACTGTATGAAATCTCGGGAGCAGGTGTTCGTAAGCCTCCTGGAGTTCAGTAGCTTATAGAAGAGATGATCACAGTATGAAAGGAGAGGAGCTTTGTCTTTGAAACTGGGCATACGGCTACTGGATATACCTTGCAGGACTAGAAAATTTGGTTAGGAGGATATTTCCTAACTAGGAGGAAAGTGGTGTCGTTGTTGTTGTTTTTTTAAAGAGGAAATTTATTGGAGGATAATGAGATTGACAGAATCAACATGAAATCAAGGAAAGTCACCACCAACGACAGCAAATTAAACATGGGGGTCTATTAGGAACCCATGCTCACCACTTGCTTCATTATTAAAGTAATAACCCATCCTCCTGCCAGACAACCTGTGTAAGAACCTTATTCAGATAAGTTATTCAGGGGCTGCCACAAAGATGAGGGAGTTAAGCTATTCTCCAAATCACCTGAGGGTAGGACAAGAAGCAATGGGTGGAAACTCATCAAGGAGAGAAGCAACCTAGAACTAAGGAGAAACTTCCTAACAGTAAGTGGATCGGCTTGCCTCTGGAAGATATGAATGCTCCAACACTGGAAGTTTTTAAGAAGAGATTGGATGACCATTTGTCTGAAATGGTATAGGGTTTCCTGCCTGAGCAGGGGGTTGGACTAGAAGAACTCCAAGGTCCCTTCCATCTCTATGGGAGGAATGAAGGAATTGGTTGCATTTAATCTTGTGAACAGAGGACTGAGATAGAATAGATTAATATTGTACGAGTACCTGAAGAAATGTCATGGAGAAGATCAGGACCTGTTATCCATCAACTCAGAATGCAGAACATGAAAAAAAATGGATTTAAGCTACCAGAAGATAGCTCACGTGGGGGGGGGGGCAGATTCTTTTGACAATAAGAATGCTTTGACAATTGAGTAATTAGGCAATGGGAAAAGGGTGACTGGGTTGAGAAAGAAAAGGAAAAGGAAAGGGAAACAAAACTGAACTGAGATGAGGCGAAGCGAAAAGATCATTAGACAGGGAAGGATTAAATTCACCAGGCAAGCAGTGTTCCCTACCCACAAAGCTCCCTATAGAATTGTAACCTTCAGAATTATTCTTCAGAATAAATCTTGATTTCTGCAACGAGCAGATGAATGGACTCCGTCTAAATAACCCCATCCATCTCTATAATTCTATATCATACCATAGCTTGGACAAAGACATCTGCTAGTACTTTGGAAAACAATGAATGAATGCTTGGCAGAAAATTTACCAGGCACTTGTCAAGTGTAGATTTAATGAAGGGAAGACATACCGCTATTTAGCTATTACTGTGGTATGCCCCTGTAGAGTATATTGATACAAGGATTTAGAAGAGAGCTATATAGAAAACCCAATGAGGAAAAGCTCAAAGTATTAATTGTGTGTGTGTGTGTGTGTATGTGTGTGTGCATCTTCTAGACAGTCTTGAGTCATGGTGACTGCCTAGATTAATCTCTGCAATTTTTAGGTTGCCATTGTCCAAGGGCCAAGAGAGAGATATGGGCTCCAGGTTACTTAGCTACTTTCATACCTAAGACGGGACTAGAACTCAAGGCTTCCCAAAATCTAGCATGATGACTTAGCCACTACACCAAGTTTGTTTTTATTTATTTCTATTACATAATAATAATAATATCTTGGGGAAATAGTTTATAAATACTAGCAATAAATGTTTCATAAAACATGTTACAGCGATGAACATGAAACATGATTTTCACATGCACGTGGTCATAACAAACCTGTAATTGAGAATGAAATTGTATATGTCATTAAGAATATACTATTAACTGCATAATTCCTTAGAACCATTTATATTAACTAAATGAGCCTTCAAATTACTGCTATCAAATTAATCCAAAATGTTTGCAATAAAATGCAGCATGCCTACTTCTTTCACCCCTAAATTCCACCAATTTCAACAGTTCTGCATTTTAACTTTCAAATTCTAAAAATCATTTTAAAAGTCATAATAATTCACTTCTACCCCAGTTGAAATGATGATCAATTCTGTTCATTCTGGAGACAAATAGCTTTTCAGGAATTAAACAGTTTATTTACTAGATGTACTAGACTAGATTTATATAGATGTCACTGTAACATTTGAAAGAAGCTGCCATATATACTAAATGAATATCTCAACCTCAGTAACTTTAAGATATGTAGACGTCAACTCCCAGAATCCTGGGAGTTAGCAATGGAATTCTGGGTGTTGAAGTCCGTACATCTTAATTGACCATGAATTCCATGACAAGATATCTTTTAGTCTAAGTATCATTACAAATGTCTGGCCATCCTTCTTTGACAATTTCCAAGGAAAACTATAAACTTTTACATTTATAGTTAACTTCATTATGGAAATACCCTGAAACCTAAGAATTTCTTCCTAGTACTTAATTTAAATGTACAATTTAACTAAAGTTACTAATTCTTTTCTCAAGTGCAGCTTCCCACCATCTGGTGCTCTCCAGATAGGTTTGTTTACAAATGTCATAATTCCCAGCCAAAGAGACAAAGGGATTAATAGAAATTACTGCCCAAAATACATGAAGGAAACCTGATTGAGGAATGTTGCCCTACAATTAAAACAGCAGAAATTCTAATCATTATAATTTCAATCCTTTTGTCTTTATGAAGTCAGATTTTCATAAGCTATACAAATCCTGAGCAGCATCACTCTACCTCCAAGTTCTAAAAGAAAATCTCCCTTGTTTCTTATTTTCAGAATAGTCTTGAACCCCTCGCATCTTCCTTGTGTTTCTCTTTGCAATGAAATGTTCTCCCTGCCCTCCATCTTACCTTGTCAATGAAAGAGGCAAACTTGTTGTTGAGGGTCTTAATCTGTTCCCTCTCTTGCACCCGGACCCTCTGAATCTCAGGATCGACCTCCATATGCAGAGGAGTCAGTAAGTTCTTATTCACTATGACGTTGTGGATTCGCCCAGCTGGTGGGCAAGGCATTGAGCCTGAAAGTGCATATCCTCCTCCACCACCACCACCACCAAAGCCTCCAATATGACTACCTAGGCCAATGCCACTGCCAAGGGCAACCCCGCCACCAAAACCTCCATATCCTGTGCTATAACTGCTGAATCCCAAACCACCACCCAAGCTTCTTCCAAAATGAGCTCCTCCACCACCACCGGAAACTAGGCCCATAGAGATCCGCTTGCTTCCACCAACGTTGTAGAGACTTCTGCTGCCAAAGCCACCCCCAAAAGATCCCACTCCTCCGATGGCAGAGGTTGAGCTGTTGCCCACTCGGAAGCCACTGTTGGAGATAGAGTAGTTCCTCCTTCCCCCCGTTGAAAATGATCTGGAACTGAATTGCCGGTTCATGGTGCGTTTGTGAGAGGGAGAACGGCAAGGTTGTGAAGCAGAAACAGAAGAGTAGAGATTAGAGGAGACCAAGAGCCCCCCTGTGATGTGGAAATGGGAGATGTCTCCTTATATGCATTTGAAGTCTTGGGCTTGGTTGCATGGGAATGAGAAGGGGAAGGCAAATATTCAAGGGCTTGGCTTGCCTTCCAGCAATGAGTTCTACAGAAACGGCCCAACATCAAGTGCAACACACCTATCCGATAACTTTAATTTGTCCAAATTGCTTGCCTTGCAATACCAGCTTATTTGCATCCCTTTCATGTTCACCATTACTTTCTTTGCTTTCTTCAAAGACCTTTAAGCTATGGCACACAACTGAAGATTAATGCAAGGGGGTACAACTGAGGATACCTTCCTCTGTGCCAACAAATACTGTTGCACATAAAGAACAGGACACAGATTTGGGTGTGTGATGTTCTGCAGAAGTTTGCAGAAGTCTTCTGAGCCAATCAGCAAGATCACATAGAGAGTTCTAAAGACATGTTCCCCTCTAGAAAACTCTGCAACAGTTCAGTTTAGAGGGGAACCCCATAAGACCATTTGTGTGTTCATATTTGTATGTCTGTGTGTATGTATTTATTATGAATCACATAAATGATGTCATGAGGAATCTGTAAAAGAAGAATTAGCCGTGTTGCACCTCCACATCAATTTTTCCTAATGTTAGTTTCTTTGGATGTGTTCACCTGCAATTTCCACAAACAGCCACTACCACAAGCAATGTTCAGAGATGAGTCTCAGGCTAAATACTTGAAGAGCATCAAGATGAGAATGACTGATTTTCTACAAATCCATGCAAATGGCTTAGAAATGATAGATTGCGCCATTTGAGTAATACCATGCCTTTCTGAGGGCTCCAGCATCACTGGAACTGTTCAACATTTTATCTAGAGCTATGCCCATCTAAGAAGATTTCGTGTAACACTACAATGCGGGTACCTTGGTTAAAGGAGTACTATAAACAAATATAATTTAAATAACAAGTTGTTTTCAAGGGTGATTTCGGGACTTTGGCATGATTTGGAAAACCATGTTCAGCTAAATGTTTCAAGCTTCTATTCAAGCAATACTAAGTACTCTACTAAACCACAAGTAATAAATGTTCCCTTAATTGCAAAGAAACTTCAGGGCAAAAATGTCTTGCATCTGAAATATTATGTATTTAAATCATGATCCTTGCCTGCCTGGGCACAGCATGCAAGGAGCAGAGATCTTTATAAGAATCATTTCCCAAGCTTGCGTAGAAACAAATGCAGCCAACATAATGCATCACTGGAAAAGCTGAAAAAATGTGTACAATATGATCTATATTCTGGCTTTTTCCCCCCAGGCATAGTGCAATGGGGAGAGAGAGCCTTTTATTAGATTTTTCATTCTACTTTCCATGTGGTCGTCTCTTCTGAATACATATAATTCTTTAAGTTGTTAAAATGTTCCTGATGTTGTCAATGTTTTATGATGACCAGAGTCCAATAGCCTTATACTGTGAATATGCTAAACAAACTAATAAGCCCAAGCACTTCAGTCCAACCCCCAACTTTCTCCTCTGATCAAGTGATGACATTCTGCTAGTAAATTTAATTCAGTTGGGATGGATACATCGGGGAGTAGCTAAAAGCAGGAAAACAAAATGAAAAACGTAATATGTCCTCTTCAGAACCAGATCTATTAAAATGTCTTTCTTAACTAGTCTTTCATAACTGCAAACATTACAAGTGTGCACTTGCTTTTCACACCTTTCCCCATAGGCCCTGCACATTTTCAGAGTAGCCATTATCTGGGTGGGCAAATTATGGATGTTTATGTTAATTGATGAATGTTTAAACTTGAAAAACAATTCGACCAGGAGCTGAGCTTTGGCTAGTATCTCCTCAAGTACTGTGAAACCCAATTGCCTGTGTGCACCTCAAAGGTCTCACTTCTTTCTCAGCCACAAAGTCTCTACACCAATGGCCTAGAAAATGATACCTCACACAAATTTCTGTATTGAAGATACATCTCTTTCCCTCTAAAGCGTCTCCTCCTATGGAGGTGACATGCTGTTCCTCTACTTCCAAATTTAAAGGGATGGATGTTGTTATTTATACAGCCCAAATGATACTAGGAAAACAGAAGAGAGGAAAGGTTCTGTGTTTTGTGTTGCAGAAAATTCTGCAGAAAATCCAAGCATGAGTAGAAAAAGTTCACAGGTGGCCAATTTACTCCTTTTCAGATTTATCATTTTGAAGATCTTGTCAACTCTCTGTGGTATCTATCTTTTCCCTCAGCAACATCCATAACAAACCACAAAATGATGATGTGTACACAATGGAATTTTGATAGAAATGACACAATTACATACCTGTATTGTTACCTCTGACTCAAGTATGTAAGCAGCAATTTTTTGTGCCCATTCTCGTTAACTCTATCTCTCCATGTTTTATTGTGTAAACTTATTAGGTAACCCAGTTCTATGTATTGAACTTTTATTACATTTCTCCTAACGTAGTCAACTCTCTAATCCGTATAACAAAATGGGCAAGGCATAATTTTATTCATGCCTTTTTAATTTCTGTTGATAAACAGTAGGGTACCGACTACTAATACTTTCCTACTATCATTAATACAATTTTGAAATGTCCCTATCCACCATCTTTTTACTACTTATTAAAGGTATTACAAAGGTACAAAAAAGATAAACAACTTGTTTTAATTTTTTATCATTTATGTAAAATTTGCAATCACATTCTCTCCATTTTCCCTGTGAAACACAATTACCTTGCTTCTTGTGCATTATTTTTCAGATCTGCACTAAGTATATTCTAATATATTCAATATTTGCTGAAAATCAATCATATTCTTAGCCAACAACAAGGTATTATCAGCATATAAAAATTCACATGACCCCAGCCAAACGTTAATGTCACCACAAACATTCCATTAATACAGATAACAGTCAAGGCGACATAAGTTACCCTGTCTTCTATTGTCTTCTGTGCTGAATCATTCTTTAAGCATTCTATTTATGCTTTTCTTCAATCATATATTCGCCCAATTTCATTTGGCATCCAAATTTCTATTTCATATTTGTACAGAACATTCCATAATTCAAGCCTATTCATTTATAACACACTTCCTCTAAGTCAACAAAGAGGGTAAACTTTATTTCTTACATTCTTTACTTAATTTCCTTTTACAACCCTTAGTCCCTTAATTTGAGGTAGAGTCAAGGCATGATTGGATGGAGCTGAACAGATATTTTTTCTTTGCGCCCTAAGAGAGAAATATCTGTCACTACCAAGGACTGAACTCTCAACCTTCTGAGTGGGAGGTGAGCATCTTCACCACTAGGCCACCACACCGCTCAAAGAATGCTTATGGATTCTTTACTAACCTGCTGAAAAATAGAAATCTAAGCTGCCAACCTATCCTAGCATAAGACCGGATTGCAATTTCTCAAATTTTACTGTTTATTACTTCAATCAGAATTCAACCAAACACCTTCCCAACCATCCTTAAGAAATTCATCCTCTCACTTTTTTTTTGCTTTCACTCTGCTATTTTTCCTTTCATTCAGAAAGATAATGATTTTCTTCCCATCATCAACACTGATGCAGATTTCACCTACATGTTTTAAAAAGTTGCATAGCTACTCCTCAGCCAATCACATCAAATTTAATATTTCTCCACTTTATCAGCCTGCATCTGCAAACTTTCTATTTTTCAGCACTCTTGCAGCATTTCTAAATATTTTTTCATCATTTTTTTTGTTGGATACCAGCTTTTATTTCCACACTTAAATATTGCATGATTATTCCCATGTCAGTTTCTAAGAAAACTTCCAAGGTCTTAAGGTCTTCCCTCATCTCAATTTCATGACTTGAATTTTTAATTTTTAATTTAATTTAAACTTTTTCCAATCAACATCATTCTGCAGTTTCTCTGCCTCTTTTAGTCTTCACTTAAATGCACTGTTGGATTTCATTGGGTGTGGAGCGTCAAGCGCACTGAGTTTTCCATTTTTGTTTGCCTTTGGTGGTCCCTGCTTTCCATTATAGTCCTGCCTTGATCTTACTGTCTTGGCCTTTTCTTCACTGACTGGTTGCCTTTCCTGCTCTCTGTTCATGTCTGTAGACGGGGACGTTTATGTTAGAAGATCAAATATTGTGCACAAGCATGCTGTTGCTGGAACCAAGGTGTGTATGAAGAACCTGACAATGGCTGGGATACACAGTAATACACAAGTTGGGAATTGCAACCAGGAGAATGTATGTGGAGATTCTCAATCACCCAGGTCATAGTTGTCTTAACGGTGCTTTTTAAAAGGCAACTAGACTGTTTTTCTTTTCCTTGAGGAATAAGAAGAAACAATTTCACTTCCCATCCAAGAAGCTTCATCAGTTAGATGAGAAGCAAAATGTTTTCTACATCTTCCTCAAGGAAAAAACAGTCCAGTTGCCTTTCAAAAAAGCACTTTTTATGCAACCAGGAGAGATCAAATACATCAGTTTAGTTTTTGTGTCCTTCAAGAACCCATAGCTATAAAATATATTATGGTTTTACAGGAGGCAATACATTCTTGCTTTTATGAAGCCATCAAGAATGCTGTACTAAAAACAATTTTAATTTAATTGTTGAATTGTGATTCATTATAAATAATATTGAGTTGTTTTTCATAATTATTTTATTTATGGATTAGTATTAATATTTGGTATCTGTGCATTTTTGCAAATGTATGAATGTGGCCCTTTGATTGGCTCATTTTTTTGTAATGTGGCCCTGGTATTCATATAAATTTCAGATCCCAGCTGTAAATGTTATACAAGAAGTTTTCGACTTACAACAGTTCTTTTAGTGATTGTTTAAAGTTACAAGGGCATTGGAAAAAGTGACATGACCATTTTTCACACTTATGACCAATGCAGCATCCCCATGGTCATGTGATCACAATTCCGATGCTTGACAACTGTCTCATATTTATGACAGTTACAGTGTCCTGGGCTTATGTCATCACTATTTGTAACCTTCTGAGAAGCAAAGTCAATGGGGAAGCCAAATTCACTTATGTTACTAACTTAACAGCTATAATGGTTCACTTAACAACTTAAAATGGGGCAAAACTCACAACAAATTTCTCACTTAGCAACATAAATTTTGGGCTCAATTGTGGTCATAAGTTGAGGACTACCTGTATACATCTACTGGGGCCTATTATTGCACTCTTTGTGATGATTCTGACTTCTATTTTTCCCATAATTTTGCTTTTGTTTTGTAAAATGAGTTTTCCAAACATATGACTCATCTATGGTATAAAACCATAAACTCTTCACCTGATAGTAACGTCAATCAGGCACTCATTGGGGGTTGATTGCAAGAATTTTCCCACTTTTTGTATCAGACAATCATACAGAAGAGACGGGGGTAGTGACCAGAGTTATGTCCTGCAACAAGTATGATTTCTATAGCCTTATGTAAGTTGACTGTCAAAACATCAGGAATTTCTCAAGGTATGAGAGAACAATGCAAAAAAGTCAATGCCGAATAGATACTACAGATCTGGAATCCATTATATTATATTTTAATGCTTAAAAGAATAATAAAAGCTATGATAAAAATTAAAAACAACTATGGATTGTTTTAAGTTTGCTTCTGTAATAGTGGAGGATGAAAGTTTCAAGCAGAAGACCCAGAGAGAAAGCAGGTGGCAATTGAAGTTGATTGATTCTTTGGAAAGTTGAATAGCTTCACCAAGAGAGTTAACTATTCAGACAGAAGAGTTTTGTTTCCATTAGGAACTATAATATCAGCACAAGAGGAAGAGTCTTCCTAAGTTGATAGAAAATTTTGAATAAGACACACTGCTTCAAGAATATTAATGTCATCTTGCACTTCTTTTAAAGGGTTTAGATAATGGTACAACTGTTAATACTTTTAAGTTCTGGGCTGCTGCTCTCAGAAGTGTATTGCCTTGCAAAAGGGGAAATGCCTCCTTTTCCTTTGTATTGAAAATGTAATTGAGAAAAGCTATCTTTTTACTTTTTGTTTCTGGAGGAATATAGCATGAGGTTATGTTGCCTTTGGGAAACAGATTTTTAAGAGGCAGCAAACTCCAGCCCCATTTATTTCCTTATCTGGTTAAGTAGTGAATATGGATATCATGCTCACACTTCCTAAGATTTGTCAGTTTGAAAAATATACTTGAACATCAATAGTTTTGGGAAATAAGTTCTCCAAAAACTTAGTAGTTGCAATATAGTAGTTTGGTATTTTGGGAATTCCATCCTTATCTGACACTGTTTGATAAATTGGGGATGCTTTCCATGAGACACAGGAAAAAATGTTATTTTCTATTCTCTGAGTTGTCCTGGACATTCCTCTTTCTCTCTCTTGCTTGCAGAATTAGAATATGTTTTCTAGGTGTGCAATACATGTGACAGTGATTTATATTTGGAATTTCTCCACTGTTTCCTTTTACCTTTCTCCTTACTGCCTGTTTAATCCCACATAATTTTTAATTTTGCCATAGAACATAGTTTTGCTCATCCTTTCAGTGTTTTCCATTGTCATGGGGTTGAGAAAAATCTGCTTTTCTAGTCTGGTCTGGAAGGCAGGACAGATTCTCCTGTTGCAGTGATAATTCAAGACTGAAACCTGGCTATTAGCTGCAGGAAGAGGTACATGGCCAACGAAATAACGCTGTCTATACAACTAAGGGTATAAAAATCCATGGTAGGAATTCTGCTAAATCTCTTATGTAATGTATTTTTTTCTACTTTTTTTCTCTTTGCAATAGTGGGAGTGACAGTGTGGACTATGATGACTCCAGTTCTTCTTATTCATCCCTTGGTGACTTCGTTAGTGAAATGATGAAATGTGATATCAATGGGGATACTCCAAGTAAGTACCCTTGATCTGTAATGTGTTTGTTCTGGATACAGTTATAGGGTTTAGGCTAATTTCATTGCTTTGAAAGAGACCTTTCACCTCAGCGACCAACTGGTATCTTGCAAGGAGTATGGAAGGTATTTTGTTTCTTTGTTGTATTTATTTTGCTTGGAGAAGAATGGAATGGAGTGAAATAATAGAATAACGGAAAGTAAGACTTGGAAAGTATCTTGGAGATTTAGGTTATTCCCCTGCCCACTGCAGAAATCCATTACTGTAGCATCGCTGACAGATAGCCACCAATCATTTAAATGACCACTTCCAGTGAAAAAGAGTCTTACAGATCCTGAGGAGAACTTTTTCATTACTGAATAGCTTTTACTGTTTATATTTTCTACTTTGCAATCTTCAGGTACTTGAAGAGAGTTATTATGTTCCCCCACAGTCTTTTCTCCAGACCTCAAACTTATAACATTTTCCTTCTAGAACCTTTATTATCCATACTCCAGTTTCTTAATGTATTTCCTAAAATGTGTCTGGAACTGGATATAATATTTCAGATATGGTCTCACCGCTACAGAATACAAAGGAATAATGTCTATATGCAAACATGTAATGTCTAAATCAACAAAGCTAGAAAAAGTGTATTTTTGAGGTTTGATGGCTAATAACACCACTTTTTTTTGGAGTAGTACCATAAAATTATATATCAATGGAAAGATAATTTAATCAGGAGTGTAATGCAACAAAGTTTGTTCAATTATCTGTATTTTATGAAAAATTATAGCCAAATAACCAGAAAAAGGAAGCACAACTTGCTTAGGTTGATATCAGGTAGCATTCCTTCATCTGATTGTAGCCAATGAGCATGAGTGTTTAGAGAGCCAATAGGTGTAATCTTGTTTTGGCAATGAGCCAATCAGATCACAGTAGGATGCAGTTATTGATGTCATGTATTGAAGCTTAGAGGAAGACAATTGTCAGTGTGTTATGTGATTGCTATCAAGCTGGTTGGGTTTGTGTTCTTTCATTTAGTGAGCTCGTAAAACATAATAAAATTAAAGTAATGGTGAAAAGAGTTGACTAGTCGTCCAGTAAGAGATGTAAAATAGTATTATTAAATGAACAAGGCTACAGTTATAAAGAAATTAGAAGAAAAATTGGTGGAAACAACCAAAGGTGGCATTTTTAAGTTTTTGAAGAGGTATAAGGAGACTCAGCCACTACAAAACCACACTGGTAAAGGCAGGAAAAGGTGCACAATAGCAAGTGATGATAGAAGAATTAAGAGACTCTGCCTACATGACAGAAGAAAATCATCTGGGTGTATACAAGATTAAATTGGGCAATGCAATGTGAAGCTGAGTGCATGGAATGTTTGGTGCAGACTGCAGGAATTTGACCTAAAAACTAGAATTCCACAGAAAAAGCCACTTTTAGCCCTCCAACAAAGGTTGAAAAGACTAAACTGGGCTAAAACCCATGTTACCTGGACAGAGGAACAATGGGGCAGTGTTATTTGGAGTGATGAGAGCAAGATCTCTCTGTTTGGTAGTGATGGCATAAAATACGTAAGGAGACATTTTTACCAAAAGGTTTCCACAGTTTTGGCACTACTATGCACCCAATCTGTTCTCCTTTAACTCCCATCATGTTTTGTTGCCTGGGCAAAGTTGATTTTTGGAGAGTGTGTCAACAATTGTGTTGTTTTTTTTCACTTTGTCCTTCTAGCATGAAATGCTAGGCTGCAAGTTGGCTTAGAGGATCAAAACATTTTCTCCCGCATTTCTTTTTCAATAGCAGCCAGTCAGATGTCTCTGAAAATTCAAATATAGCCCTTGATAATGGAAATCCCAAAAGTGCTTTTCTTGAATTTTCTTGATTTATTTCCTTAAAAACATTTTGCTTCTCATCCAAGAAGCTTCTTCAGTTCTGACCTGGATAATTGAGAATCTCCAAAGAAATTGATAATGGGAAGTTTCAACTGGTCTCTGGCCAGACTAAGTTGATTATAGGGAACATACAACTCAATTCTTAGAAGCCCTACCCAATATCTGTCTACTTTCAGTCATAACTGAAAGTGCTGCTTATGAACTTATTTATTCTTCTTCATTAGGTCTAAAATATACATCTTGTTCCAAAGACGGAATTGGTAGCCTGATCAATGATTTCCACTTAGTGGATATCATAGGCTGCTAGAGTTCAATCTCATCATGGCCACAAAGACAAAAGCTTCCAATGACAATGGAAGTTAAATCTGGTATGGTTAATAAAAAAAACAAAACCCAAAGCTGTTGCTCCTACCCCTAACCAATATTTTAATTTAATTTTATTGTTTTATATTCCATCCTTCCATTCAAAATAAAATCTTCTTGTAAAAAAGAAATCCTGTGTATGGAAGAGCAAACTGTGTATGGAAGAGCAAACTTCTTATTACATCTAATTTGGCTCACCTTGCTGTGCAGATTCATAGTTATTTGTCAAGATCGCTTTCAGGTGGATTAACACTATGGATAGTCTTTCAGAGGCTGGGAATTCCCCAGTAAAGTATATTTTCCTAAGAGGGAAATACATCTAATTGTTGCCCCATCTCACACAGCTCAGAGAAGCATACATTGCATGTGGTGAGATTCATTGTGAGCCAACCTATAGATTTTTAAGAATAAATTAAGCATGTTTGTATGGCAGCTTTATGCTGGTCATTTGAGAGAGGGAAAAACAGTCTTGTCTGAGGCTAAACTAAGTTCCTCCAGGCAATTGTCTCCCTTCACTTCCTGTAAATAACATATTCACCCTGAAATTACATCCCAGAGAGATCCTGATGATAACAAAGCCTCCTACAAACTTCCATCCCAGATTTCACCTTTCTTGTGGCAACACTTAGGCTGTATGTGAAAAAGGGGCAGAAGGCAACTTGAAGGACTCCAATTTTTCCGTAGTGGCATTAACCCCAATTATGTCATTGCTATTAATGCAATGCAATGCAATGCAATGCATCTCGTATATTAACATATTTTGAGGGAATGGGAAAGGAAGAGACAGCCTCCAATCTTCCAATGCTGGAGTTCAGAGGATTACAAAATGAAAACCACGATACATTTCCAGCTATCTTATATTAAGTATTGCCAACATGCAAAGGGTAACAATCAACCAATGGGGAGAGGATGGATGCATTACTTGTGCCTTGTGAGCACTGCCTAAGAAAATGTAGCAAGATATAGCATGAATGGAATTCCAGTTTGGTAATCAAAATCAGGATTTCACAAGATGTAAGGAAGAGGAAGCATGTATTTAAAAAGAGGTCATAAATCAAGACTACAGCATTTTCATAAAGCAAGGAATTGCTTTTATAGAGTATGCAAATATCTTGTAGTAGAGCTGTTAAGAATCACATTGATTTGAGCTAACTCTTTGCAGCAACATTATTACCACTGGGCATAATGAAAGATCTTCCTTCAATGCTTTACTTCTTTTAAATGACTTTTAAGACATTCTTTTAATTTAAATTCAGCCTTCTTTTGATTCATAAACCTACATGGGCTTCCTCCCAGATCTAAGTGTTGGAAAAGTGCTGGTAACATGATCCTGTCAATTTCTACAGCTTCAAAGTTAAGAAGCTTCCAGTTCTTCATTATTTGTTTGAAGGAAATGGCAAGATTAAATATCAAAGACTGATGTTTGGAATAGGAGGAAAGATACTCTTCCCATCAGATAACCTTCCAGATGTGTTAAGACTTCAACTCCCGGTCATGTCCAGATAGAGTGTTTTCCATTATTATCTTTTTTTCCATATGGAAATTCTTCAGTACATTCTGGAAGAATAATTTATTTTTATCAACTGCAAGAGATGTAACTGCAAAAAACTCAAGCCTCAAGGCATTCTGGAAAAAAAAATGGAATGAGGGATGAGTTCTCTCTGATCTAAAAGCAAAAGGGATCAAAGTTAAAGGGGGAAAAAACCCTCTCATCCTGTTCTTAAATGTTGCATATAGAGATGAGTCAGATAATTTTGCCTCTTTTTCTCTAAATGAGAAACACCTACAATGAATCATTGGAATGTAGCCTCATTTTGGAACCATTATTTTCCTTTCTGTGTCATCTCAAGAGTAGAATATGACATCTATTACTTGGGGGAAAAATAAAATATTGAGAATGATACTTCAAAAGTTAAACTGGTTTACCTAGAAACAATAGAAAAAGCAGTGAATTTCATGAATTTTACTTTCAGGCTAGTACAGATGGAACTGCATCTTAAATAGAGAGAGTCATAGACCCCTGAAGAGGATAACTTAGCCAGAATCAATATATATGCATTATGATATGATGCATATTTTATCACTCAACCTTCCTTTTCCTCTTCTGCAGAGAACCATGTACTTATTTTCTGCCTTTAACATGAAGTTCTGTGTACACTGGCCTGAAAGTAAATGTCACTGAAAAGATCACGGGTGTCAAGCTCAATTTCATTGAGGGCCGCATCAGAATTGTGTTTGACCTTGGGGGACTGGGGTGGGCATGGCCAGCTCATGTCGGGAGCATCTGTGGCTGCCCGAGAGCACTGCCAGCAAAAATGGGCTTCCAAGCTCCGTTTTCGGCTGCGACAGTCTCCTGCAACCCTCTACCAGTGAAAACAAACCTTGCGAGGGCCACCCATGGCCCTCCCGAGCTCTGTTTTTTCTGGCAGAGGCACTGTGGACCCGTCCTTCACTGTTTCCAGGGTGGTCCCATGGACCAGATCTAAGCACCTCATAGGCCAGATCTGGCCCTTGGGACTTGAGTTTGACACTCCTGTAATAGACTGAGACTTGCATGACAGGCTGTGACACAACTATGAAAGGGCAGGATCAGCATTGTGATTCTAGAACACATTTTTTTTTCCATTTGGACATCAGCTGTAGACATCTTTGAGAAATCTGTTGTTCTAATAAAAAAATAAAATGGAAAACACAGAATTTCGGAAATTAGGGTTTTCCCATCATGTCAAAAAAATAAATATGCCATCCCATCATGTTCTACAAATTTGCTTTTATGATATTACATACTTACTTATCCCCATTTTCATCCTGAACGGTTGTAAGGGGGCGCTGTACTGCCAGAAGCATCTTTACATCTCCTGTGACTGCATAGTCAAAAAGAGCATTAGCGTGTCGCTTAGCAAGTTCCATGGCTTTTTCCAAAAAGAAGGCATCTGTGGGGAGTGGAATTATCATTTTGAGTTCTAATGAAACATACATCCAACATTTCTGAGTACCGATCAGATGCAAGAGAATGTGAAACCTCTATATTTCAAAGGCATCCTGTTAGAGAACATAGAAGTTGTAATCTGAAGCAAAACATTTCATCTGCACACTAGGCAACTCTGTGATAGCTAAGCCAAAATTACATGTAGGATCCGTAGATTATGTGCCAGATCTACAAAGGTGGAATCTAGTAAAAATAAATAAATGACTGCCATAGCCAATTACAAAGCATCCATATCACAAACAGAAAACTGTTAAGTACGAATACATTGTATTTATTGTATTCTCTAATTAATTCAATATACTAAATTATTCGAGAACCTGGGGACAAGTAGTCCCCAGGTTCTTGGTCCCAGACTCTAAGGTTCCAGTAGATCTTGAAGAGATGAAGGTTAATGAGCCACGGTGGCGCAGTGGTTAGAGTGCAGTACTGCAGGCTACTTCTGCTGACTGCTGGCTGCCTGCAATTTGGCA
>JANHFL010006695.1:24426-44473 GCA_032468155.1 Oxyrhabdium leporinum | reverse complement strand
GCTATGTTGATATCCAGCCTTTCACTGCACCATCATCATGTTGGGCTCTGGCTCCCTTGACCTATTAAATCCCCATACATTTCTTGGAGTGTTACCCTCACTTGAGAAACTCTGGGATAATTTATTTCCCCTGGAGAAATTCTGAAAATTAATTTGTCCCTGCCTACAAGTTTGAAATGGCATTTTAAAGATCCCTCTGTGCCCAGATTTGATCTGATTTGTCCTCTCGGGCCATTTGGGGAAAAGCCAGATTTGTTCCTAATCTCTGAAATCAGAAATGGCTCTAATTGGGAAAGGTTTACTATTTTAGTCTGAATTGTGAGAAAACGCCATGTCTGCTGGAGGGCGGCGGGTGGGGGGGAGAGAAAAAAAAATCACTGGATATCAAACTTTTTTTATTTTATTTTTGCAGTTGAGCTGTTGCTTTATTCAGGCCGGGTCTGTCATCTGAGAAAAAGCCCTTTCTGGTATGAAATCAGTACCTCGTACCTGTTGACAATGGTACATCTCTCTTATACTGGTAGCATTGCCCATCAGTGAGACACCAGAGGTAAACGAGGTGAACCACCAATGAGTCGATCAGTTGTAACCATTTTGTAAGGGGGGGAAAATGTTGTAAACCAAATATTCCTAGTCTCCTATTTCTCTCTTCATCTATAGATCCTCCATGTTTGAGTTTTTCATTGAGGAAGTAAAGCATTTTAGCTATAATGAATGCCCATGAGTAAAAAAGAAAGAAGACACCAGCAAGAAACAAGTTATCACAATGCAGTTTATTTGCAATTTCAAGCATGAAGTTATGGAGAACAATAGACCAAGCAAAAGAAGCCAAATGGTTGCTATTTTATTTACAACAAGCATTTGGGGACACTTACAAAAATAAGCCATACAAACTATTATGCATTTTTAAAATGTTCTTCATCAATTGTGAAATTTATTTAACGGGTTATAAAAAAAAATAATCATCTTGCAGCGGGGCGGGGGGAGGGGTAACCAAAAGAATACTAAAATTATTTTTCTGTGGTTGATGAAGTCAAATGCTATGCTTCTTCTTAGGCACAGAACAACAAAAGGCATCCTTTAAAAGATGGCTGACCTAAGCACTGGTCTTCTAATTCCCTATTAAACAATGTGTTTTTTTGACTGTATATATTCCTCGGGGTGTTGGAAGTGGCCTGCCTACTATTACAACTGAATTAAAACACAGAGTTCTTTGTCTTCTGTTGGCAACTACTGTATATTGTTTCAATCAGCCCATCCATTAACTTGACCTTTCCATTCTCAAATGCCATTTTAGCAGAAGACTATCATATTTTTAAATGCTCTGGAAAAACCAAAAATATACCAAGCAACATACCAGAGCAATGGGGCTTAAGTGGGAAAAATACAGACCCTGATGATACAGACCAGTTTGGGTTACACTCTCCTCCTGCTTCCAATGGGATTTAAGAGGGTATAACTATATCGCATTCATCTGCTGATGCAAAGCACTGAACAAAAAGGGCAGCATAAGAAATCGCAGGAATGTGAAAATGGAAGTGAAATTATGACCATAAAATGAATGTCAATGCTGGAAACAATTCAGTGGTTTTTTTAGTGCTTAAAAACAACCGGAACAAAAGATAAGCATTTTCCCCATCCTGTTGACTTCAAATATGGAAAGCGAACAGAGTACTTCATCTCCCACTGAAATCAGCAAGGCGTTGAAAAAAATGTTTTATGTGGCCAGATTCTTTTCCTAAAGTTTTGCACTATGTAAGTATTTGAGGTGGGGAAGGAGGTTCCTTACTCAGAAGCCTTGGGCTTGGCTTTTTGGTTGGTTTGCTTTTGACTAAAATCAGCCTTCACCAGATTCCAGATTTTCTGATTTAAAACTTGTTTGCCAATTCATAGGGGGGAGGGGGTGTTGGACTAGATGACCTACAAGGTTCTTTCCAACTCTGTTAGTCTGTCTGAATTCCTATCACAAAAGGGCATTGTCATCCTTCTGAAAGAGAGGAGGAAATGATCAATTCTGTCCAATGTGGGAGGTGCTTTGATTCATTCAGCCTGTAGGAAAAGTGACACTTCTTTACTGAAGGCAGAACTGTAATAACAGAGAGAGGAAAATCAGAGACGCCTCGACAGCTGCAAGTCACGTTGGTTGGGAAAGAGACTTGTAACACCAACACTTCCTGGCGAAGGTGTGACAGGAGCCATTTCTGATGAATGGCCAACACCTGCTCAGATGTGTTCATTCAGGAGACGGGACAATGTCTGTTCATATTAAACTTGGTGGGGGGGAGGATGACTAGCTTTGAGACTTGTGCTGATGCTGGCGATTAGGAGCTTTTTTTTCAGGGTTATGGCAATGTGTTATTTATTTATTTTTATCTGACCATTTTTCGGCTGGACGATGAGGTTGTGGTTGAGACATATTTCATGCTGGAAGAGCCTCCTCCACCTCCAATCCCTGTTCCCCCACCATAGCTTCCAGTGCTGTAACTGCTCCCTCCAGTTATACCAAAGCCACCAGCACGAACCCCTCCCACTGTCAGGCCCAGGCTGCCACTAGCACCACTGCCTCCCCCTCCTCCCCCAACCCCCAGGCCAAATCCTCCACTGCTCACACGACCGCCTCCGCTCGTGGTAGATGAGCTGCTGATCACCGCTGAAAGAAAAACACAGGTGCATTACTGGACTTTGTTCCAACCATTGGCTTGTAGCCCATAAAAATGAATAGATGACCATCATATACAAGTCTTGGGAACTACAAGGGCATATCCAAGTCATTCTCATATTCCGGGATGCTGATTTCCCCACGATAGTCCCCCACCCTAAATTATCAAACAAACTCCCATCCAAATTCTAACTAGGTACAATCCTGCTTAAGCTTTTTAAGGTTACAGCTTCTGCCACCTATTGAAGGTAACGTGAGTAGCATTGCTGCCAAATCGCTCCCATCTAGCATGGGGCTCCATTCAAAATTAAATATCAAGGGCTATCTCTTGTAGTGCTCATAGAGGATGGCCTTGGAGAAGAAATGGAAGATCTACTACCAAGGCAATGATCAGATAAGCAAGATTTTAGCCCAAGCAAGGAAAGTGGCTTAAGAAAACACTTCAGCCAGCCCCTTATCCCACCGCCCAACTTTAATTCACATGAAGATAAAAGAGGGAGAAAGGGGAGCACATTCAGACTTGCAAGATTCTGCTACTATAGCTGATTTAATAAAAGTAGCTTTCAATCTACATTGTGTCTGTTTCTTCATCTGTTCTTGTCAGCCTTGTGAGGTAAACTAGATAGAAATCAATATCCAGACAAGCTAAGTCTACTTTATTGTAGAGTTTCATTGACAGAATCTTGCAAGTCTGAAAGTTCTATCCTCCCTCCCTGCCCCTCTCTCCTAAAAAGAAACTAGGAGGGTCTCTTCTGAGCCTCTTGCCATGCACACTACCCAGCTGCCACTATACTATCTCTTATCTGACCATTCCCTTCACAGTGTCTCTTTGCCCAGTCAATCAGAATAGAGATGGAGGGACCTTGGAGGTCTTCCAGTCAAGCCCCCTGCTCAAGCAGGAGAACCTATATCATTTCAGACAGGTAGATGTCCAGTCTCTTCTTAAAAACTTCCAGTAATGAAGCACCCACAATTTCTGAAGGCAAGCTGTTCCACTGATTAATTGTCCTCACTGTTAGGAAGTTTCTCCTTAATTCCAGATTGCTACTCTCCTTGATTAGTTTCCATCCATTGATTCTTGTTTTGCCTCTGGTGCTTTGAAAAATAAACTGACTCCCTCTTCTTTGTGGCAGCCCCTCAAATACTAGGATATTGCTTTCATATCACCCCCAGTCTTCTTTTCTCTAGAATAGCCATACTGCAACCCTTCTTCATATGTTTTAGTCTTCAGGCCCTTAATCATCTTAGTTGCTCTTCTTTCAAGGTCTTTCTCATATGCCATTGCAGATCTACCTTATAAAGCTAACACCTTCTAATTCCTTCTTCTATTTAGCAAATATGTGTTTGTTTCAGTTTGAATTGACCACAACTTAATCCATTTTAGTTACCTTTTCTTAAAGCCTCATGCCTCACTTTTAATCTAAATTATTATTTTCATCAAGGGTATAAAATAGGATAGGCACCCCACACACACAGAGAGTATAGTATTTCTTATTTGATCCTCTTGTCAGTGATAGAGAGTATTTTTTGAGATTTCTAAATTATTCAGTATTGATATTAAACAATAAAGATTGTGCAAACAAGTGTATTATCATGGGCCTTCACAGCTAATTAGCATAAATGAAATACTTACACATGCTGACAGGGGCAGTGAGTTCTCCAGACATCCTATAGGCAAGAAAGAAGAAACAGTGTGTATATAAGTCAATTACCTTTATCATGTGTTGCTCATAGCCTATAAGGCCCTGTCCTTGCAGATAAAGATCTCAGGGAAAGTATCAAGTGAAAACGAGGAACAACCTGTCACTTTAAATTCTCCATCAGATGGGTGACAAAATAAAGGAAAACATGCTTTCTCTCCCCTCCCCACAACACACACACACACACACACACACACACACAGACTTCTTTCCTTGCATTGTCTATATGTAAAAGATAGGAATTTGGGGAGTGAAATATTGATGTATTTGATAAATTCATGTGAAAATTAAGCTCACTGGGGGACTATGTCTGCTGCATTTATTCTTTCCTGCTTTTAGCCTATATACCAAAACTGCCTTAAGTAGCTTGCTACTCCTGGAGATTCCCAGCAGTTGACATATTTTCTTCATGGACTGGCTCCTGCTAGCTTTTTAGCCATTATTCAACCACACCCTCCCATTTTTGTCAGTCTTTGTCTATAATAAAGATTTGATTTGATTGATCCTCTCATATTTTGTTATTCAGCAGAATAACAGAGGGTTTATACACATAACTAAGCCATTTAAAGTTTGACTGGACTACTGAAAAGAAAATCCACATCACACCAGTTCAAACTAATCACATTATGGATTAGTGCCACCAGTGAACAAAGCTGTAGAGTTATACCTTTCTTATGAAAAGCATAAAACAGAGATTTTGCATATGCCACTACAGATAGGTGAGTTCAAAAGATACCCAGGATTGGGTGCTCTGCAACTAGAGAGAAATCCTTTTAAGTTAAGAATCTATTTCTGAGAAGTTGCTGTAAAAAAGTCACTGGCTTGAGACTGAATGGAAAAAAAGAAAAATAAATTGGCCTTGATGGGCTGGGACTCTTTGGCATAATTGGCTCCTATCCTATCCTGTCAGCCAAAGGAAGCTTACAGTTTCTCTGCCTTTCCTTCCTGATAGAAAAGGCAGCAAATCTTATTAAACAAATTAAAATGGGGGGGGGGGAATTCCTAGGGAAACTTGTGAGGATTAAACAATTTACATCCCCTTATAAAGGATTGTGCAAGAGGCAAGGCAGCTGCATAACAGTAATGCACCATCTGAAGCACACACCTGAGCTTGGAGGGGTCACATGAAGGGATTAGGATTCAGGAGGAGACTGAAACAGGTTGCACAGTAGTCATTTCAGCCGGCTTGCAGGGGTTCACCCCTCCCTCAGGGGATCGTGCCCTCCAAGTCTCAGCAGAACAAATTCCTATAGGTCCCTGTCTACTGCAGACTTAAATGGAAAGGGAGGAAGAGGAGGCTGCCCCTCTCTTGCTGGCAGAATTTACATTTCAGCCCTGAGGAAGCAACCAGCCACAAAATGGCTATGCCCTGTCTGTGGCTCAGCCAGGAACCCACAAGAAAGCATTTTGTGACTGTGTTGCCACACAGATGGTGCAACTTCTCTACCATCTTCTCATGGAATGCAAAATGTGTATTCTGTACCCAGTTAGCATTTTGCTCTCAGGAATAGCTACCTTGATGAAACTGCCTTAAGAGCACCCTCCTGAGGCCAGAGTGCTCATCTGCTTTGTACAAAAACATTGTGAGGGAAGACAATCCTGATCCTTATTGCCTTTCAGGCTTCTCTAGATGGCAACAGGAGTCCAACATTGCTGTTCGTCAGGGTCAGAAGTTAACCAGAGTTAAGTACATGAACAAATGTTGCTAAAATTGTTGGTATGCCTCTGGATATATATAGATTATCCCTTTTTTACATCTATATAACTACTGGCAATTATTTCACCCCAAGAATAAAATACATTTAGTTCAAGGGTTACTGCAGCATAAGATTTTTCCAATGTACTGAATCAGACAGTGGCCTGAAGGAAAGTTCGGAAACAAACTGCACCAACACACATAAGCCAGAGACAGTAGATGTTCTTCAGACAGATGTATTCCCTAGTAATTCTTTTTTTTTTCTGGTCCGTAACTCAGTAATTTTAGATCCTGGACTATTAGTGCAGGTAAGTAACACTAAATCATTGTCTTTAATATCTAACAGTACTCCTTGCTCCTTCCTCTATCAGGTCACCATGCTCCATGCTCCATTATTTCAGCTATGTGGGACAGCTATGGGATTGGACACAATGAGCCCTGATCTTCATTCGTGTGGGCACCAGAGTTGACTTATGGTTTCCAGAACTAACTGCAGCTATATGTTAGGGATATGGAAAAGTACAATGCGTTTGGCCACCCCTCCTTCAGTAGCTGACAGAATTCTGGAAGTAGTCTTTTATAATTAATGCCTACCCTGGGTTTCCTTGTTCAACAAAATTCAAGGTACTGCTGCAACTGACACCAAGTACCAAAATCCAGCCCACCATTGAAATTCCCAGAATGCCATGGAACACACTATCTCAGAGGGATGAGGAAAATGAACAACGTAGCCTTTCTGCCCTGACATTGGTGGGAGCACAAGGTCAGTTAAGCTCCCAAAGCATGTCAACAAATGAAGTGACCACAAGAGGTCACTTTGCCCAGTTGCCTGCTAGCAAGTCCTTCTGCCATTAGTTCATATCGTGCTTCAAAGCATGGGTTAAGTAGTAGAGGGCAAAATGAAAACTAGGAGTTCTTCATATTTAAAAACAGATTTTTCTCATAAGGTTAATAGAAGCTAATATCCTTTCAGAAAAGTCAAAGACTTTAAATTCTATCCTTTTCCCATTGTTCTGCCTCACGGTCCCAACAGGGAATAAATACGGATTAAGTTGGAAGGGATTTGGAGGTCTTCTAGCCCAACCCCTCCCTTCTTGAGCATGAGATCCAAAACCATTCCAGACAAATGGCTGTCCAATCTCCTCTTTAAAACTTTCAGTGTTGAAGCACCCTCAATTTCCAAAGGCAAGCCATTCCATTGATTTTTCTCACTGTCAGGAAAGTTCTCCTTAGTTCTAGGTTCAATTTCTCTTTGATAAGTTTTCATCAATTCCATTCTTATCTTGCCCTCAGGTGCTTTGGAAAATAGGTTGTCACCCATCTTCTTTGTGACAACCTTTCATATATTGAAAAACTGCTATCATGATGCCCCAGTGCTTCTCTTCATTAGACTAGATATACCCAGTTCCTGCAACCATTTATCATATGATTTAGCCTCCAGACCCTTAATCATCTTTGTTCTCTTCTCTGCACTCCTCTAACATCTTTTTTTTTTGTATTGTGATGATGCAGCTGCTATCTTTCTTTTGATAGGATGAGAGATCTTTTCTTGGTCTAAACAGGATGGGCTTCGAGCCTTACCCAGATATATTGGGCATATCTTGCAAACTCTTGGTGCAGTACAAATTATGTAGATGCTCTCCATCATTTCTAGCTATCTTCTACTTTCCCTTTCAAATAAAAGCTCACTGATTTGAGTGGACTGGGAAAGAGCCATAGATGATCTTCTAAAGAAGAACAGAGTAGATGTCATCTCCTCCTCCACCTCCATAATCACTGGGTTGAAGACAACACAACTCTTGTCCTGGCAGTTTAGGGCAGTTTTTCCCAGTCTGCTGTAGACCAATCCATATTAGCCCTAGGAAATTAAAATATGTACAACCCATCTGAAGGGCATCAGATGGTAGGAAACTAAGTTATGGTATGAATCAAGGCAGCTAACGTGGAAGAAAATATGTCAAATATAAGGGAAGTTACTTTAGGGGTAAATGTACACACATTTGGATTGCAAATTGGTGAAATCTTAAAATGTAGAGATATTGCAGAGAGAGAACCAGATTTAATTTCCAGCACACATTTTATGTAGAATACAAGCCTATTTACTTTGTTTGATATTTCTTGAGGAACATACTTGAGGAAAGATTGCTTCTATATCTGTGCAGTATTTTCTCTTCTGAATTTTCACCACTAATTAAAATATCAGGGGTGAAGAATAACTTTATGTGTCTCTCTCCAAGTCAGCAACCAATTCTTATTACCGTGTTTCTCACGTGGGCTTATTTTTGAGGTGGTCTTACTTTTTTTGAGGTGCAGCAGGCCAGACTCGGTGAGCTGGACGCTCCGTGGATGCACCGTCACCTCCATTACGAACCTTCAGCGTTTGGAATGGAGGCTTTTTGGCGAACGGGAGGAAAATGGGGAGGGGAAAGTTTCCTGCCTGAAATTCATTCCAGATTGTATAGAAAACATAATTTTAGTTGTTTACTTGCAACTATACAAGCTAGAAGCATTCCTGGCTAATGTTAATGCAAATTATGGATGTGTTGAAATGTCTTCTGCTATACTGATGATATTGAACAGCATGTAGTGCTTCCTAAATATGCACCTTGAATATTCAGACATTTCAACATTGTTGGAAATGTGCCATACAAATGTTAATATTTGCATGCAGATACACACACACCTGCCACGTTCTAAACTTCCTACTGACAGCTTGAGAATTGCTTTTATTTACTGGCTAAATATACCATAACACATACTCTAGATTTGAGGATAAAGCTATACATCATATTTAGGGAGACAACATATTTAGGTGCAGAAAGAAAAAAATCATTTTAGCTACAAAATATTTGAAATCACTTTTCACTGAGAGGACTCTTATTGTTTCCAATGAAAATTTTTCCTATTGCTGAGTTTGGGGAAAATGTCCTCTATATAATGTCCTCTCCTTGGAGCCCTTTGGAACTTTATCCTATGCACTGAATTATGCTAGGCAAAAGGAAACTGAAAGAGAGTGAGAAGAAAAAACTGCTCAAAATTGAATAAACTAAGGATCAGACCCAGGGACAGGATGGTTGAAGAAAGACAGCCTTTCAAGAAGGATGAACTAAGGAGATACAGAACACTATTTAACATGGAATAGATTTTATGAATGGTTAGAAACAAGAGGTAGAAATAAGATAAAAGAAAAATTAATGTTATGTATGAAATTAAATATAAAGATGGTTTATGATTATGAATATGCCAATATAAGTAACAGAATTGTAAATAAGCTAAGCTAATATAAAGAGAAAACTAGTTAAAACTATTCTGTTATATCACTACTATTGTTAATATATGTATCAATATTTTTGTTTGCCTTCTTTTTCTGTTGGGGTTGGTTTTTTTTTTGGCTAATGATATGTCCTGACAATACACTGTATTCAAAATGTTTATGAATAAAAAAAACATATACCCCCCAAAAAAGAATAACTGATGCCAAAATTAAGGAAGGCATTTTTATTGGTCCATAGACATCAATGATAAATAGTTCAAAAATCTGGGGCCAGAGAAAATTGCCTGGACAGCATTCAAGGATATCGTTGAACGTTTTCTTGGCAACTACAGGGCACCAAAATGCATACAGTTGGTTGACAAAGTTCTTACAGCATACAAGACCATATAAATACAACATGTCACTGAAGATTCATTTTCTGCATTCACACTTGGATTTATTTCCCAAAAATCTAGGTGCAGCAAGTGAAGAATATGGTGAGTTTTCACCACCATGAAAACACATTTGGCCATAACTCATGCAAAGTCGGAAACATGATATTAAATACATTATATTATTAAAAGTTAACTTCATGTCTCAAGTGTAGTCAGTTTGAAATTATATTTGTGCTCAGTTTGAAGGGGTCTATCATAATCACTAAATGTTTTTCAGGAAGCAAAACTTTTGAAAAAAAACCTGTTGTCCTGTATAAAGAGATATACTCTTGGGCAACAAACAATGTAAATGTAAGGTTGAAAAGATCACAGACACTGTAGGCCACATATAATATAATGGTAGATACATTTTTAAAATATATCTTTTAAATAAGCTTTGGTGGAGCATATTCTTCACATTGGCATCAAGTATAGTGAAGGTGAGAAAAAGGAAACATTAACCCTTTCTTAAGAAACAAAAATACTAAGTACACATATGGCTCTGAATTTGGTTCCAAAACCAAAACGCTTTAAGGAAAAAATATCAATATCAATCAGTATTCTAATATTTGAGGGGCTGCCACAAAGGAGAGGGGGTCAACCTATTTTCCAAAACACCAGAAGGCAAGACAAGAAACAATGGACGGAAATGAAAACAACCAAAAACATCTGGAGCATCACTTGAACACCATTGGCACTGACAAAATTGCCATCAGTCAATTGGAAAAGGCAGCTTTACTTTGAACAGTTTACATTCTATGATGATACATTTAACACCATCAAGCAACAGCATCTGTCTATCCCAAATTCTTGGGAAGTACCCAATAGGTGAATGAAAATGCTGAATCCAATATTGCAGTGTGCAAACTCAGAAGCATTCACAATTCTTTGCCATATATACACATATTGTATTTTACCCATACAACTACAGCAAAGTTGTAAGAGCTGTTCTTCCAAAGGCACAGCTATTTTAGGACTGTTCTCCTTGGGAATAAATAACTATAGCTGCAATCCAAGGCACTGTGATTTGGGAGTAGTTTCCAATGAAATGGGGGAATATTATTATTGAGTAAGATGCAATTAAAATTAATTTATGCTCATTAATTATCTTTTAAAAAACATTTTAATATTTTTCACAGGGTAATTATAAAACAGCAATGCCAAAGATAAAAAGATAAAAATGGAACAGCCCTAAGAATTGACATCACATAATAATAATAATGAATAAGCATTCAAACATGACACCATGTTAGGAATGAATTATAGAATTGTACAATTGGAAAGGACCACACGGATCATCTATGCCAACCCCTGTAGCATGTGAGAAAACTATGTACAGATGGGCCTTGACTTATTACCACAAATGGGACCAAAATTTCCACTCCTAAACAATGCAGTGGTAAAGTGTGAGGCAATCACTACAGTCCCAGTTGCCATTGTTAATCAAATCCCACACTTGTTAAGCAAGGCAGCTTCCTACGGGCTTCCCATAACCAAAGTAAATGAGCAAACCAGCAAAAAAGCTGCAAGTGTAGGCTGGCAGGTAGGTAAGTAGTTGCTGACAGGTGGCAGATGGAGTGAGCAGGTATATGGGGGTGGGTTAGGAAAAGTGTGTGGAGGTGCATGAGAGGTGCCATGTGGGAAGATAACACAGGGTGAGTGAGAGGTGTCATATGGGTTGGGAAAGGTGGAGGGAGTAAATAAACTAATAAAGTACATGAACGCCTACTAGCACAGATGAACCAGCTACTAACAGCAGACTCTCACCCAGACTGGTTAACACAGGAAAGGGCAACAGAGACCTCCACAAGAGAACAGCAATGTCAAACTACCTGCCTCCCACCACCTAGAAAGTCTTATCAGGCATCATAGCTGCCAAGCTATAGGACAACATGGATCAATATATGAGCACAGGTCAGAAGGGCATTGAAAACAACACCAGAGGTAGAAAACACCAGTTGCTCATAGAAAGATATATGGTCTAACACTTAAGATTTAAAAAGGCCAATCGGAGCACAGTTCGGATTGATTTCAGGAAAGCCAGGTGTACTGTAGTATCTGTACAATATATGGGCTAGAGTATCTCGAATCCAGATGGGAGATTCCACAGAAGGTTGTGGAGAATAAGAGGGATAAGTTTCTGTAGGATTTCCAGATCCAGATGAACAGGTAGGTACTGACCAATCAACTAGAAATTATGATAGTAGATAAAGACCAGAAGACATCAGCGGTGATAGATGTAGTGGAGCCAAATAACAGCAACATCACGAAGAAGTATGGGGAGCTGAAGAAATACCAAGGCCTGAAGGTGGAACTATAGAGGATGTGGAAAGTAAAGGCCAAAGTGTCCCAGTGGTGATAGAAGCACTTGGGACTATGACTCCTAAGCTGGGAGAGTGGCTCTTACAGACACCAGGAATAACATCAGAGCTCTGTCCAGAAGAGTACCGTGTTAGGAATGGCTAAGGTACTGTGCAGAACCCTCAAATTCCTAAGGACATGACACTGTGAGAAGGGATTTTTTTTAATTGAAAAGAAAATAGATACCTCTCTCTCCAGTAAAACAACAATTGTGAGATTCTAGATTTTAAAATGCGTATTTGAGTAGATGCAACAAATAAATCTTCTTTCTCTCCTTCTAAAAATACAGCGTTAAGAAGCACTAAAGTGTAAACAAGTTCATGAAATATGTAATAAAATGGATTTTTTTTTTAAAAAAATCCTCTACAAGGAATATGTGTCAACTAATAAAAAAAGGAGCAAGAATTATTCTCTGCTAAAGAACATTACATACCAGAGAATTAGAAAACCAAGTACTCTGGTTGGATTCTGAGCTGGAGTCTCTTTTCCCTGTGAGTTTGCTTTTGCTGACATTTTAAATTCTCTCAAGTTGTCTCAGCCACCTTTGTTTATCCATAGATGAACCAACAAAATTAAAGCTGTTGCAAATACAGGCAATTTCAAGACAATGAGTTGAATTTTTCCATCATCACACCCTATTTACTATTAAGTAACTAATGGAAAGAATATTGAGAACATTTAGGTTGCAGACTTCATAGGTTCCTGATAGTCATTTATAATCTCTATGCACTCCAGGAATGGGCAGATTTAAATCTCTGTCTTGGGAGGTGGGAGTGAGGGGATTTTCTTTACCTATTAACATTTCCAAACTCCTAAAGGATCAACTTTTGTCAATGGAAAATTAAGGGGTGACACATTTTGATACTTAAAGTCTCACAGAATTACTGTCCATTCTATTCTCATAATAAATCAATATCCATGCTCTAGTGAATCCATTCCCCCATTAAAAAAAAGACAGATCCCAGATATAATTCTACCCTTAGTATTATTTTGGAATGTTATTTATATACGTCTACTGAAACATAAACAGATTTCCTATGAAGAAAAATATAGGAGAAAAAAAGAATAAAAAGGATAATTTTTTATAGAATGTCATATTTGTAATATACCGAATTTACTATTAACATGTTTCAATTTTTGCTTATAAATGCTACAATTTGCTTAACAGATAGGGTTGCATTGTTATGTTTTAATAGTTTAACATACAATTTCAAAATAGAAGAAAACTTTAGCAATGTAGTTACGTATTGTGGACATCTTCCACTATAGCAAACATTTTCTGAAAATATTAATTTTACATTAAAAAAAACCTATTGTGTTAATAAAGGAAAGTCCACAGCTCATTAGTTTCATTATTTGAAGTATTATACCTCAGCAGTCTTTTTAATCCTACATTTCTTTTTATGGACAGAAAACTGAAGATTTGTCTTTTGGTGAAAATGTTCTTTATCTTTTCTATGTGTTGTGATATTTCTTGATCTGGTGAATTTCCAATTGTGAGCCAATTAACTGTTTTACAAACAATTTTAAAATAAAAACAATAGAAAATATGTAATGATTCTCTTTTTAAAAAAGGCTTGTGGGAATTTTTTTCTTTTTTGTTCTTCTGTTTTCTTTGTCTTCAATTCTAATCAAGTTGGTATCAGCAAAAGCTTTCAGTTATTTCAGGATATCTTTTGTATTGCATGCAGTGCTTGAAAATGTTCATTAGATTTCTAAATTAAAAACATCCAAAAATGTCCAGCAGGGAATTATACCTATACAATACAAATGTCTGTAAACTTATATTGGGTGAAAGGATGCTTCATAAGGCAACAATTTTGAACCAAAGAACCTGAAATGGGCTAATTTAAGAATGTGTCCAAAATCTGGGACATGTGACTCATGGGATTGAAATTTGGCAAAGTTGTGGCTGCTTCAGTGCTGCCGAATCACTGGCCAAAGGTTCAGCAGACTGGTCCACCCTAGCCCTCCAGAAGCTGAGTAGACTGGTCCCTCCTTTAGTCAAGTCCCCAGGAAGTTGCAAGCTGTTCCTGCTCTCTGCTTTTTTGCCTTTGCCCTTGCATGCTCTGCTTTTTTTGTTTCTTTTATCTCTGTTAAGATAAGGAAATAACTCTGAAACAATGACCCAATGGGTTATGGGTCATCTACTTATAATTAAAATGGAAATAGATTTTGCAATTTCAACTTTACAGATTCATTTCAGAAACATTTTCTTGCTGGCTTTACTCCTTATATCCAATAAGTTATATATTAAGAAATTATACTGAATAAAGACAAACTAAAAATCCTTCAACAGTCAATTCACACAATTGACTAAAAGAGATTACAAATCCTTTCCTAACAGCTAAATGCAATGGAGAAATTATTCACCAACTAATTTCAGCATTTTCAACACATATTATCCTCGTCATGCTATTTCTTTTTGAATAACCAAAAGTATATTCAACTACTACCCCGGTGTATTTTCATATAACAAGGTAGGGAGAGGCTCACATTTAGTGCAAAAAAAATAAATAAATCAACTGTACCAAACCACTGGGTTTAATGGCGCATATATGCTCTATAATGGCTTCTTTGCATAATTCTTCCTGATGTACTTTGTAATTCCACTGTCATTTGTTATTACTTTTTGTATTTTTTGACTGCTATTTTAATCCTAATTGTTACTTTACGAGCTGTCTAGAATTGCAATTGCACCTGAGGTGGTCTTTTGAATTCTAATCACATGCAACTCACCACTTTTTTACAACTATTTGTACATCTTATTTCTTCCATCTAATTTCCCATCTTTAGTAAACATTCTACCAAGGTAAAACATTTATCTACCTACTGTTTATGTATAACTTGCAACTGTTCATTTTTTTTCTTTGAAAACAAAGCAGTTCTTGGTTTTGATTTATTAACTTTCAGATGCATATCTCTCATGATATTATATAGTCTAACATTTGCTAAAAATAATTCAGATTCTCATCTCACAATACCAGCATTGACTGTATACAGCATTACATACACATTCATTATTCCGGCTAACAAACCTCCCTCTCCAGTAGAATTCCTGATACATTAAACACTCATCACACATCATGCAAAGCAAATTATTTATACTCATGTAAGCTCTATTATATATCACAATTACCAATTCAGCAATCAGCTCCTAAACATCATGCTAATACAGATCCCATTCATAATTCAAGCCAGGTCATTTGACAATGTTTTCTCTAAATTAACAAATGTACAGCAAACTTTCTTTTTCATATCCATACGTTTTTAGTGATCTGTTAAAGAACAAAAATCTGACTGATTACCTAGCATAAATTCTCAACTCAGATTTTAGTCACTGTTACCTCCCTTCAATCTGAATTCTATCAAAACTCTTTCTAGGCACACATAACAGCCTAATGCCACTGTAATTTTGGTATTTATATTTGTTATTATTCTTTTTGTATCAGGAAATAAATAATATTGTTCCAATTGTGAGGCATAAGTACAGATCTAAGTCAGGCAGCTACTTCAGAAGCAGACATATTTAAAAATTCTTGTGAGACACCATTTATACCTGTAGCATTACCATTTCAACATGTTCATATTTGTCACCTCCTTTCCATTGTTTTTTCCTTGTTTACTAATATACCATGGTAATTCCAATACAAATCTTTAAAATATCTCTAGCATTTTCTTACTTCATTTGCTTCCAAATAATGTCATCACTTTTATTTCAATTCATTTACTTTGCTTACAGAATTTGTTTAGACCTTTTCACCTACTTCCAAAATAATGTTTTATTTTCACCTAAATGCTTTGTGTTTTGTTTCTTTTAATCTTAATGGCTTCTTTCTCTCTTTATTCTTTGCAAATATCCCTTTCTCTATATGCACATTATACAGTATTTTCCCTTATACTTATTTTTTTGCAGCAGTGGTATTTCCTTAGATGCATCTGTATGTTTTCATTATAGCTATATTTCCTAAAAGTTTTAGGATAAATGAGAGGCAGAAAATTACTGGAACCTAAACTGAAAATAAATATTTATTTATTCTACTTAGGCATTATTGTATGCAAATACATATAGAAGATTCTGCTACTCATTTGCAAGATACATGGCAACAGATGGGATAATTGGGATTCATACATATAAAACATAAAGACATTTTCTAATTGGAACACTTGTTCAAAACGTTTTTAAAAAATATAGGGATGGAGTGCCAGATAGGTTTTCAACTGTCAGGTCTTCAGTATTAGTCATGAATGCTATTTGGGTTGCATCCCTTCTTTCTTACTTTATAATGATGACTTTTGATAACGAAAGTACTCAACCCTGCAAGATGTAAGGGCTGTTTTAGATAACTTGTTAACATATACACTCAACTAGTGCCATATTCCTGGCCTCTCTTCTGACAGTCAATGACATCTTTGATCAGTTTTACATTGCACATGTCTTAGTGTAAGTGTAGTTCTAAATAGCAATTGCCACCAGCCATAGGGGATGAAGATCAATAAAGTAGCATGTGCAGGGATCTTTCCTCCCCACTGCTATGGCTTTTATAAAAATCCCCCTACCTTGTGGTTGCAATTTGACTCAGATGGGAAGGTTCCATGGCACCAATGGGAACTTCCTTCCCAACGTAAATTGGAGCTGTGGGGGCAGAAGGAGGAAGGGTTAAACCCCTATGCGTTGTAGTCCAGATCCACATCCACACACTCCAACAGTAAATTCTGTTTAAAAACTACCTTTACATTAAAATCTTAAAATACATTTAGTATAATATCCAGATTTACACTAACAGAAAAGAACTCTGTAGATACTTAAGCTTGCCAGAATATTTGTGAACAACAGGTGTCACAGTTCACAATTCTCCATAGTCAAGACTCAGCTAATTCAATATGACTTCACTGAACATTTACAAACATTTCCTTCCAAAGAAGCTGAAGTATGTCTGTAACACCTCCTACCATTCTTAAAAATATGTCTCAGGTATGCAATGAGAACTGTGTTAAATTACTTCCAAGAGAAAAGTCAATATTTGTAATTTTGGAATATATTTATTGTACAAGTCTTATTTACAAAAGTTTATTGGGCAGGACAGCACACATATGATGTGTGATTGATCTGTACGGAATTTAAATTTCCATGTTCTACCTATCCCTGAGAAGATATTGTTAAGAATAACCATCTGTTCAACAAAAGCAGCTTTTAATCCTCCTCATTCACATCAAATCACAATACTTTCTAAAAAGAAAAAGAATGAATAACAGTTCAATGACTGTATGTGAGCTGCCAGGGAAGCAAGGTCAGTTAGAGATAATTGAGTGATCACTTTTTCCACTTACTCCTTAAAATTCTCCATACAGTATATTGTTATACTGCAGAGAAAAACAGTATCAGACTCTCAAAAAGACAAAACTATCAGCAATATTTTGAGTGGTATGGATACTTCAATTTAAGTAAAGAAAATGCCAAAAGGAAATAAGCCAAGAAATGGAAGTGTAAGCAAATGAAAGTAATAGTCCAAGCTGACTAAAAAAATAAAGGAGAAAAAATATACATTAAAAATGATGAAGAAATAAGTGATTATTGCAACTTGCAATTACTTTGAAAGGAAAAAAAGATGTATAACTGATGTACCTTCTGCTGGAGAACAAATATTTGTTGGACAAAGAGTTCTGATTAACAATACTTGCTCCAAATCTATTCAATATGTCCACTAGCCTAGTATTATATGTTGACAGTTCAAAAAGCATTAAGAGGAACATGCACAAAAAACTAAGTACTGCTGCTTCTCTCAAATTGCTGCTACATGAAATCAAATGAAATCTTATCTGCTTATTAATACTTTGATTTATCTATCTCTTTGTGGCAGAGGACCAAAAATTAATCCCTAAAACTGAAGAAGCTTGAAAAAGAACAGGTTAACAAAGACTGTTAGACAACATTGTGCTTCTTTCAGCATAAAGATACCGAATAATCTCTGAAGCACTATCAGAAATATTGTATAAACTTAATGAGATTTTTTGATGAAATCAATTAGCATTGCAATGATTCTTCATGTGTGAAAGTGAGATACATTTATCAAATCTATATAGCCACCCATCTCACTAGGTGATGCACAAAAAATATGATCCTATTTACTTGAAACTCAGGATAAATGTAAAGCTAGGAGTAATATTAAAAGAACACTTAAGACAAAATTCCAAATGAGCTACATTTGAAGTAATAAGAATTCAAATTCTGCATGTCTTCCCTCTTCCCTATCTTTTCCAGAGGAAGGTACACTAGTGTTTTATTCCTGCATTGGGATAATTGGTTCAGTGGTACAGTATACGATGCATTCTCCCGAAGTGTTCACCTGCACCATTTCACACTTTATATTGTTTTTCCACACCTAATTTTGTGGTAGCTTTTCAGTGACAGAAATTTCCTTGCACTTTCAGAATTAGGTTTCCCTAAATATAGCAACACTGAACACTGTAACATCCAATGGTGGAAATGGATTTACAACTAATTCCTGTTTTGCATAATTTTCTTTAACAGGGATGATGGGAATCTACAAGAAAGAAACCCATAGTGGCTTTTCCTTGTAAGGTTATATTTTATCCTGTACCTAAACAAAAGAGAAGTAGGAAATAATTACAAAAATCTTACAAATTTTCATTCCAGTAGCCTTTTATATGTATGTGCTGGAACTCTAAAAGCAGGCACAGCTATGATAATTTGAAAAGTAAAGTTACTGAAACAGTAACATTATTAAACCTACAGGTTTACTGCCTGCATAAAACAACATGCATTTCTGCTTACTGAAAAATTGTGCATTTAATTCATTAGATTCATCAATCTGAAGAAAAGCCAGAATATTATTATCTTACCCTTTTTAGGTACAACTAATGGTGCTGTAGTAGTATTTCTAGCTTATATTTACCTCATAAGAACAGTCCAACGTTGTGGGTTGAGGTGAGAGAGAATGACTGTCCCAAAATTACCCAGCTAGTTTTCATGAACAACTAGAACTCAGTTTCCTGGTTTCTAGCCCAGTTTAATCATTAAATGAAACTGGTTCTTGAATAATTATCTTTGAAAAATATGTTGTGAATGAAGGCAAATATATGTGTCCCAGAATAATGTTGCAGGATCCAGTACACACATCCTGGAGATTGAGAAATTCCCTGAGGATGGGCTCCAGCATGAGTCCAAAAGGTTGGAAGAACAAACCACTGATCGCAGGACCTTGAAAATATCTACCTGCAATATCTGTCTGAAAAGGCAACTTTTCTATCTGAAAAAAAGGCACTTTTTGGCTCTACTGTAACTGCAGTGTTATGGTGGGACATGCTCATATTGCAACACCGATGGGGAAAAAAAGCAATAAAATCTTTCTAACTGCGTCTATTATTCCCTTAACTGGAACACAATGCATTATGAGAGGCTCTAAATTATACTGTAAACAATATTAGAAGCTAAATGCCGCATTGGAAAATGTTTAGCCATTAAGTGGCAATTGTGCTTGGGGAAAAAAGTACTGATTTCTCAGAAAGGGAAGAGAGTTTGATGTAGATTATATTTTATAGTAGCATTATATGAACCATATCTTTAAAACTAGTAGATCAGTAGTGCCAGCTTTCAGAGATGGCTTAAAAATATTAAATACTTAGATAAATCCTCCGTATCCCCCCACCCTTCCGTGTCTTGAGTTAGTTTTGACTCCTGGTGACTACATTAATGAGTCCAGGCAATTTTCCTGGTAGCAATTTTAGATTTGCCATCACCTTCATCCTAAGGATAAGACAGTGCAAGTGGCCTCACTGGCTTCATGCCTAAAATAAAACTAGAATTCATGGTCTCCTAGTGTCTCACCTGGATCCTTAAATGCCAAATTATTATTATTATTATTATTTAAATTTATATACCGCCCCATTCCAAGGACTCGGGGCGGTTTACATATAAAATAT
>JANHFL010006695.1:0-12448 GCA_032468155.1 Oxyrhabdium leporinum | reverse complement strand
CCCTGCCACCATTGGCTGAAAATCTAAAAACTGTAGCACAGCACATGTACTGCAGATGGTTGATCACTTCCCCTGAGGGGAATTTGATGCAATTGTCTTGCTTACCCCTCCAGATATATTTGAGTTTTCCCCATTTCTTGGAACAGGAACAGTTGCTTTTCTAGCCCTTGGTCATGCTTGAGGCAACAAAACTCCAGCTTCTGGTCCTATGAGTCGAAAAGGCTACCTTTTGTCCAGCACTGCCAGCAAACACATGCTTCTTTCAGCTCTTGTGCTGTTGCTGAACTACAACTCCCAGCAGATGGAATCAATACAGTCAATTGTGAAGGATGTTGGGATTTTTAGTTCAACCACAGCTAGATCCTATATAGGGCCTGTTCAGCTGACCTGCAGAAAAGGAAGGATTCCCAACTCAGTACGTTTTCACTGAGAAGGTCAGTAGTGCTAGGTCAAATCTCACTTCCTGTTTCTGATTTTTCCTTAAAATGAATGAGACCATACCATTGTTTTGAATCCGAGGGTTGCCCTCAGTTTGAATGGCAAACTGAAGTTTTAAGGTCAGGCCAAGATGCTAAGCCTGTTGACAGAAGTACTGGCTTCTGAAAGTTAATAGTCCATTAAAAAAAAAGGGGGGGGAGGGCTGAGTTTCTGCCTCTCTGAGTTTCTACTTCTCTTTCAGAGGAAATATTCTGCCTTTTTAGTATATCCCAAAATATTTCATTTTTCAAGGAGAGGGGTGGGTTTTAACTTCCAACAGTGATGAAGCAGCATCTCCCACCCTACTACTACCCAACCCCCCATCCCCCCTCCCAAAAAAAGTATCATGCACATCCTCTTCATCCAGCTCAGTTGGTACATTTCTGCAACCCACTTTATCTCCTGAGCTAGCAAAATCCTAACCCTTATCCCATATGCTGTCTAAATATTGTAATATATATTAGGCATTATGTACTATTCAAATACTCACAGGCAAAATGCTATACCCCTGATGGAAAGCATGACAGGACCTGATTAGCAGTTACTGTTTTTTAAAAAGAGATTTAAAAGCAGAACTCAGTAGCTTCAGCTGAAGGCAACAGGATCTGCAGCTCTGAAATGAAGCACACAGAAAATACAGCTGTAGATGCAGAATATTAGACCTGGCTAATCTAAGAACTTCATATTATTTGACTATTTCAACAATCGACATCCTTTGGTCTTTGTAGCTACATCAGGTTCATACTGAAATCCTAAACAACCACTAAGAGCCAGTTTGGTCTAGTAGTTAAGGCATCAGAATGTTGTGAGTTCAAGTCATGCCTTAGCCATGAAAGCCAGCTGGGTGACCTTGGGCCAGTCATACACTCCCAGCCCAATTCACCTCATGGGCTGTTGTGGAGAAAACAGGAGGAGGAAGATGTATTGGATACGTTGTTTGTAAAAAAATAATAAAGATGGGATATAAATAAATAAGTCAGTGTTTCTCAACCATAGCAAATCTATGATCTGTGGACTTCGTCTCCCAGAATTTCCTAGCCAACAAGGAATAGGTAACCGGAAATTGAATCTTCATATTATCTGCAAAAGACAGGAAAAATATTGAACCTACTGCTACTTTCTTAAAGTTAATATAAATAATTGGCTGAGTTACTTGGGGACCTAAAAAAATCACAATTTCTTCAAACCAACCCCACTCACACTCATGAAACTATACTTGATATGTTATATGTTAACACAACTTAATATGTTATGTGTTAATATAGTATAAGTATATATGTTATATTACACTAAGATATAACTGTATCCCCAATCCCTACATAAACCCTCTTTTAATGCTATATATTAGGACCTCTGGCTTTTTTTAAGATAACGGGCAAATGAAGAAATGCCAAATTATTTTTAAAAATGGCAAGAAAACACTCTCTTGACAATAAGGTTGGAGGAAATTAATATCACTGAGGGAAATCCACCCTAGCCTTTGGCGATGCTTCTGTTGAATTGGCTGGTAATTTTACAACTCAGCATGGGTTCAAGTTAGAAGCTGGTGCGAGAGACCAAACTATCTGGAGCAGGTGACTCCTATTGGAGAACATCCAGGCCCTGGGGCCATTTTGCTGCTTCAAACTGCCATTTGCCTGAGGTAACAAAGGGAGAATTTTATTTAAATTCCTTGCGGGGAGAGGTGGAATGTTTGTTTTAGAAAGAAAGGAATCCGATCCAATACCCATTTGCTGTTAATATTTTTAGCTCATGAAGTCTCCTATAGAAAGATCGGGAGAAAAAAACACTAATGACAAAGATCGAAGCTTTATCATAGCCATTGAGCTCCCTGAAATCATAGCATAGCAGTTTTGCTATGTCTGGTTAGTCCAACACATAGTCTCTTTCTTATGAATGTGTTTGTTTGTTCCACTCATTTATACGGTAGATAGTACAAAGGAGGTTTATCTTGAGATTTCAGGAAATTTATAAGCATAAGATGCTATAAAAGCCATCAGATACTGAATACAAGAACACATGGACAATCAAATCAAAGGTTTTTAAAAAGCAGTCAAGTATCATCACTAAAATTCAGAAGTTTGACTGAAGATTATTTTACCCAGTTTACAGAAAAAGACAGTAAAGGGGGCCAATAATTTCTGGTGGCAAATTGTTCCAAAGTGTTGGGGCCATCACAAAGAATGCCCTTCTTGAGTCCACATCCTTTTATTTTTCACAGGGCCGGGATTCTTTCATGACTGCAGGAGATCGTCAGGATCCATTTGAAAGGGATGGTTCCTTTTCTCCCACTTGGCATCCTACTCGTTAATAAATTCCAAAGATGCAAAGAGGATATCACAAAAGTTATCAGGCACCTCTTTTGTAAATCAGAAGTCTTCTGGAAAGTCTTGGAAAAACTGCAAGGCATTTGGATCCAGGACTTTGTTGATCCAAGACAAATACTTATAATATAAAAGACAGATTAACATTTTAAAAAGGTTTGGTTTGGCACCATTGCAATTTTTATGGAAACCCACTAAATATTGCTAATTTTCTTCAGGACTACCCCGCCTTTATTATATCTAGCAATTCTTCACAAATATTTTAACTTCAAGGAACTTTCACTATATAATTAACTGGCTAGATGGGTATTAAATTTGACAGCTATAAATCTTTTGAAAAGATTTGAAATGTCTTTTTAATTGTTTTCTGCAATGCAGTCAGTCTTGACAGGTTTGATTGGTAATCTGTGGGAATGGACAACAATTTATGGCATTCATCTCTCCAGTCTTTCCTTCAAAAGGAGCATAGTAAGAATTCCTGAACTGATTTTGAAATTTTTTAGTTGAAGACAGTGATCATTAGCAGTGGAATAGCATGTTTTTAAAGTAGCTGAATAATAAATAATAGAAATATTTTTCAGGAGTTCAGGGTTTAGAGAATATAGGATATGTATAGAGAATAAAAGGAAGGACATAAATCAAATCTGTAAATCAATGCTGAGGCAGGAGGGAGGTATCTCCCAAATTATTCACAGCAAGAAGGTTATTGATAACAGGTTTTGTTTAATATCAGATCATACACTGGCTCTTAGGCCATTATAATATACGGTGTATTATACTATAATATCATACAACAGGAGGGGGGAGAAAGCGGGCAGAGGAAACAGATTGGTAGGATAATTTCAAAGGAGATTGGCCAGCCTCAGACATCTTCCAGTTAATAGATGCTAAGCTTCATCCAAGATTCGTCCAAGATATTATCAGCCTGTAAATAAAATTAAACACTTTTAACTGGTTTGTTCAAGCATTTCTATGAGCAACCACTAAGTATGGATCCTTCCTTCTGCATTTTGAAGCTCTTCAAAACATAATTCTGAGGTATTCAGTCAATGGGCATAATGCTAACCTTCAAACAAAAAACAGACAGGTTCAGCTACTCTGCCTACATGTTTGTGGCTAAAAACAAACATGAAACTGAGTGAATGGAAATAAGGAAGTGATGCTTCCCTTCCTGTCTCTTCTACTTCTTGGTGGGTTTTTTTAGCATTCTCTCCCAATAAAATCAATACAAGATCCATTACTTCAACTTTGGAGCTGGAGTTTAGATATTAGCAACGTGCTTGAGGATATAAGTGGAAGTCAAGAGGAGTCTGTATTCTAGTGCATCCAAAGAATAACCTCCTTCCTGCTTTTTCATGCAGTTTTAGATTCTTGGTTTTAGACTAAGTATTGGTTGTATCATTTAGAAATTGATGTGTGACCGGTATTCTTTTTAAAATCTGTGATTTATTCATCAAAAATGTACTTGTATAAATTGAAAGATGGTTTATTAGCACACTAATAAAAAAAACCCAAGAGGTTTTGCTGCTGTTTGTAATTTGCATATATATAAATATATATTCAGCTCATTCATACACCTGCTTGCCCAGATAAGAAGATGCTCCACAAACTGACAAGAACACGTCCTTAATCCACTCCCAGCCTATTGCAATGGCAGACTCCCCTTTGTTTCCCACTCATCTTCAAATGGCCATCTTGTACCTTGGCCTATTCAAGATCTCCTGAGCTGTCAATCAGTAATTAATTGATCTGAGATACGGCTTGCCTTTCTGCAGGTAGCCACCTGAGTCTTCTTTAGAAATCCCATTGGTTCCTGATCCCTGATTCCTAACACCTGTTGATTTTTGGTAGCAACCGAGACAGGCCCTCCCAATCCAACATGCCACCTCTCCTATCTCTCTTGTCACGAGTGACAGAAGAAATAGGGGGAGATTGAGACAAAGCAGATCTTTTGGGTGCCAGTTCTCCTGTCACCATAAAGATTCGCTTTCTCTGAAGCTGGAGCAGGTGGGTCTTCACACTACTCTACTGTGAGGAGAGGGTTTACTGCCTTTCTTGGCAGTAAACAGGTATTAGAGATACAAAGCTGATTAGAGGACAGAAGGCTAAAACATGAAGAACAGCTGCAGGAATTGGGTACGTCTAGTTTAATGAAAAGCCAGACTACAGGTGACATGATAGCAGTGTTCCAATATCTAAAGGTCTGCCATAAAGAAGAGAGGATCAAGCTATTCTCCAAAGCACCTGAAGGCAGGACAAGAAGCAGTGGATGGAAACTAATGAAGGAGGGAGCCACACTAGAACTAAGGAGAAATTTCCTGACAGTTAGAACAAGTAATCAGTGGAACAATTTGCCTCCAGAAGTTGTGGGTGCTCCAACACTGGAGGTTTTTAAGAAGAGATTTGACAACCATTTGTCTGAAATGGATAAGATTTCCTGCTTGAGCAAGGGATTGGACCAGGAGATCTCCAAGGTCTCTTCCAACTTTGTTATTCTATTATTCTGTTATTCTTGGGGGGGGGGTGGAACATGGCTGTGGAGTTGCAGAAGAAAAGAACCAATCCCATGTGCCTGTTGGCATCCAAAAAGGTGTTTCCCACCCTTTCTCTCTCTTCTGGCGCAGAGAGACTTCCTGTCTGCTTTGTTGCCAAGGCAGAGTTGGAAGGGTAGCCAGCCCTTCTGTGAGCTGGCATAGTTTTCTACCAGTTCTCATATTGGATAGCAGCTGCAGTGCAGAAGAGTCCCTAGGCTCTGTCTGGTTTTATATCAAGATCTGTTGTGCTTGAACTTAGGCAACAAAGTGCTTTCCAAGGAAGGGTCTGTTGGGTTATATGACCCAGCTTGCCCTTATTTTTCTGCAAATTGAGCAGAAAATGGGGTTTCAGAAGCTTCAAGGAATTAAGTTATTCCCCACTTCCCAACTACACATTCAGAATCTCTTTAAGTGGCACACAGATTTGTCCCAATGGAATGGGTTGCCACTAAAACAGAAAGCGAAATATGGTTTCCAATGAGCCAGTTTGGACTAGCATAGGTCCATGGCATGCCAGCAACCTCGTCTGTGCAAATCACGCCCCCTCCGGTCCATAGAAAAACATTTTTCCGCAGAAACGGTCCCTGGTTCCCAAAAGGTATGGGGCCGCTGGTCTAGTGTATAAGGCACTAGGCTAGAAATTCTGAGTTCTAGTCCTGCCTTAGGCATGAAAACTGGCTGGGTGTCTTTGTCAGTCACTCTCATTCGGCCCAACCTATTTTACTGGGTTGTTGTTGTGGACAAAGAGGAGAAACAACTACCAGTTGGTTTGCCTCCTTGAGTTATTTATAAAAATAATAAAAGTGGGATAAAAATAGATGATGTCCCTCTCCCTATCTTCTATACACTCAATTGAAATATAAAAGGATTCACCCCACCCCACCCTGTACCTCTGAGACATGTTAGTGTAATAGACTTTTCTTGCATATATCTAGATGTGCTCCTTCATAATACTACTAAACATAGGGCTAAAGACAGGTGTGGTTGGTGTGGCTAAAGAGGACTTGGGGACAAGTTAGCCGAAGTCCCTGAAAAAATGAATAAATGGTTGAAAGATATTGATGGAACCCAGCTTTTGAACATGACTCTTTGGAATCATCAAAAGCTTTGAGTTTACTAGTCTTGTTGTGTCTCCACCTGCATTCTGAGCATGACAAGTCTATCAGGCTGGAGGGCTATTAAAAGAAACTATAGGAATGCAACCACCTCTGAAAAACAACTATTCCGTGAAGGCCAGGTAATAACTGAATCCGCACCTTCCTTGCTGCTTTTTCTCTTGCTAATTTTAGCCCTTTATTTTAATCTTCACGTCTGTGCCTTGCATTCCTATCATTGTACTAGCACAATGTCACAACTCTCTGGGAGGTCCACGATAAAGTCCATGGCCAGTTCCTCCCAGGACCGGGTGGGGTTTGCCACCAGATGTAAGAGGCCGGGAGGCTTCCCCAGTCGCTTTTTTATGGTGGCACAAATGGGGCAGCTTCGAACATAGACCTCCAAGTCCTTCTTCATTTGCGGCCACCAAAATTGTCGGTTTGTCAAACGGAGGGTTTTCAAGAATCCCAAATGCCCAGCGGCCTGGGCATCATGGCATTTCTGCAACACAGCCAGGTTTTGGGAGTCAGGAACATATATTTTTGATCCTTTCCAGGCCAGTCTGTCGCTCTGCGTGAGCAGCCTCTGGTTTGCCTGGAACCAGGGGTCAGTGAGCAAGCCTGTTCATCAGGAACAGGTGATATCGTCCACCCCCTTCCCACCTGGGGATACACTCTGGGTTTGATCATCCATATGCACCACTTTTGAAAGCCCTGGTATCATAGCGTGCACCACATCCTCCCTGTTGCCATTATATTGTGGCTTCCTTGATAAGGCATCCACCAGGAAATTATTTCCCCCAGGAATATATCCCAACGTAAAATTGAAGCGCCTGAAGTTCAGTGCCCACCGGACCTGTTTGGGTGACAGTTTGTGTGGGGTCTGTAAGGCCTCGAGGTTTTTATGATCGGTCCACACCTCGACTGGAGTTGCACCCCCTCCAGGAGATGCCTCCATGTCATTAGGGCCCACTGGATTGCGAAGGCCTCCTTCTCCCATATAGCCCATCGTCATTCTGTGTCAGTAAGTTTATGTGACTTGAAGACTTCCACCCTCATTGGTTTGTAATAGAACAGCCCCCACAGCCACATCGCTAGCATCGGCCTGTACTACGAAAGGCTTGGTGGAGTCCAGATGTCTCAGTATTGGCTCCCTAGCAAACAACGCCTTCAGGGTTTTCCACTCCAAAGGGTAACCTGGCCTAGGCTTCCCAGCTAGGTGCTTGGTTTTCAGGAGGTCCGTAAGTGGGAGGGCTACACTTGCGAAGGATGGGATGAATTAGCAGTAGAAGTCTGCAAAGCCCAGGAAGCTTTGTAATTGTTTCTGGTTTTTCGGGACCTGCCAGTCCAGCACCACCTGCACCATGGCCAGGTCCATTTCCAGTGAACCTCTTGCTATAGCAAGAGCAGCCCACCTCTGGTTGTATCTCCACAGTGTAGTCTGTTGGACGGTGGGGAGGAAGGACATCACAGTCCTTCTTACTGAAAACTTCAGTGAGGTCACTATATATTGCTGGAAAGATCACAGCACACACCTTTGTACATGCCTTTGGCCTCTCCCACCCCAGATTGATGTGGGTTGGACCCCTCCCAGAAAACCCCAGACAGCAGTTGTTCATTTGGCGGTGGGTGGGGGCCAACCCTGATACGCAAATGCCTACAACCACCCACCCAACATATGGTTGGACCCCAGTTATCCACCCAATAGTAAGCCCTCCACCTGCTCGAACCTCATGGGTCTTGTCAGTTTGTTTACTTGCACTCCCAACTTATTAGCTGTTGCTAAACTCATCAGGCACTGGGTACACCCCGAATCAATCAGAGCATTACAAGCTCAACGCTTCCTGCCCATTAGTGCCACCGGAAGCCAGAAGGGTCAGACAGTCCTACTTACCATGGGGTTGACTTCCCCCTCATCATCACTGTTACTGTTATCAAGCCAGGGTCCCCCTTCCACTATCAACCAGGATTCATCAGGCATGGTCACCAAGGTCACTGTCTCTGCCTGTTGGACCCCTCAGGACTTCTCCAGGGTTTTCTTGGCCGTCTTCCTAGGGGTTCTGGTCCCCACCTGGCCCAACTTCGATTTCAGAGTGAGGGGAGTGCATTCAGCTGCATGGTGACCTGGTTTCTCGCATCTAAAACATAAATAGGCAGCTGGCAGGGCACGGCCTTCTCCGGTTGAGCCACCTGTGGGGACTGGTGGCCTTGGGCTCTGCTGGGGCTTTGGTCCGGAGACCCTCATGGCCACACAGGTGCCTCCCCTTTCGGCCTGTATTCCTGCAAGTCAGCTTCCAGTTCAGTAGCTGCTGGATACCAGGCGGCCAAGCGTGGAGGCAAGTCCTGATAGACACAAGCCTGGCGCAACATGCGGTCAAGGTCTGCCTTAAACTGGTGCACCAGCAACCATTCCAGCCAACCCCACAGTTTACCAGCTAGTCTCCTGAATTCCCAGATGTAGTCCACGACTGGCCTTCCTTTTTGCCACAAAGCCAGCATTTCTCCCTCAGCCTTTTGGGCCCTGGTGTTGTCTTTGAATCTTTCTCACAGAGCCTCTTAGAATAAGCTGACATTTCCCAATTCCCAGGCACATTCACTATATAAATCAGCCACCCAATCCGCAGCCTTGTCCTCCAGCCCCACCGCTATGGCCATTACGATGGCCCACTGGGATGTGTAAAGGTGCTCATATCAGGTGATAGATCACCTGGCCCAGGAAGAGAGCCACCTTCTCAGGACTGTCATCAAATGTTACTCTCAACACCAGTGGGCCCCATGCCTGAAGGGCCCCAGGCCCGTGGCATACACACATTGGCCAAGCAGGTGCCGGTGGTGGGCTGGCAACACTAGGAGGTGCCCATTGATAGCTGCACCTCCTGGGTGATGACTTGAAGGTCCAACAGTAGAGGCTGGCTCTGGCGATCATCCCTTTATTGGCTCCCTGGAACAACCTTGATCTGCCTCCAAGCATAGCTTTGGGCTGGCTAACCAGAAACACCCAGGAGGGATCGTCAGTTGTTGGGTCAACATCGATGGCAGCTGCCCAAGTGGCCAGGCCTCATCCCCCCAGTCCCCACTATGCCAGGACCCACTGTCCCAAAAACTGGCCTCTCCAAACCTCTCCCTCAACCAATCCATGGTTTGACTGCTGAGTGCAGTGGAGTAGCTCTACTCCCCCTCATCATCTTCTGAAAGGAGCCTCTCCCACCACTTTGTTAACTGGCTGTCATATATGGACTGAGTGGGCAATGACCCCCCAGCACCCATAGTCACCGACCAACACTGCCACCACTCCCTCGCCAGAGCCACCTTCTGACCTGCCTCTCCAGTGGACTTATATGCCTCCTGGCTGGATGTGGGAATACCTGAGCCAACCCTCTACCTGGGATGCACATCCAGGACAGGGGCGTCTTGTGATACCGCCAGGGCCACCAAGGTGGGTGGTGTCTCTGGTACTGCAGCCTCTGCTCCAGCCTCCATCCCCTCTGCCATGTCTCACAGCTTCTCCTCCAAGGGAAAGCTACAGAAATGGCATATATCAAGCAAAGCCCTGGACTGCACCACCCACCATTTGGGGTCTAGATGCCCAACACCCACCATTTTAGGAACCAGATATCTTACTAGAAATTCATGTTATATTTAAAGCTTGTGGCATTCTGTCTTTCTATTCCTTTTATATAATTGAAAGTATTTAATAACATAAAATTAAGGAAAGCAGACAGCATTGTGGGAATCAAGAAATGTGTCAGTGGGATCACTCTTCCTCTGTATATATTGTTGGGGATTCAATTCCTAACTCAAAGGGTTGCAATCTGTACCCATTACTCCATACATGTGAGAATAAGGGTTTGGGCATTGTGGGAAAAAATTCGGATGCACAAGGCCAAAGGAAAGGGAATGTGTTTGAGAGGAAGGGAAGGAGAGAGAAAGAGAGAGAGAGAGAGAGATGCATTAGGATTATAGAACTGGTTCACAGATAAACCACTATTACTTGCTGGCTGGGGATCATGGGAGTTGAAATCTTAAATATTTGGGAGATACCAAGCAGTGAAAATTTGGCTTAAATTTACTTCTTTCCATTCACCTCTAATACCTTAAAGTGTCATGCAAGTTTGCATGGCAAGGGCACATTCATATTTCACCAGCATTAGATGCTACAACCCAACCTTGTTTATCACACCTAGAAGTCAACCTATTTGATTTGTAAAAACACTTTAGGGCTGACAATCAGCCAGGGATTTCTTTAATGGAAAATGTAATTTTGTCATCACTGTTGTTGTTTCACAGGGCAGCTTATCAAGCAAGATTAAAAAAGTGTTTCAGTCTCTCTTGTGCCATATGTACAACCAATATACGGTATTTACTTTATGCCACTACCTAATTTTAAAGGCAGGGAGTGAAGGCTTTCTGAAAATGGAATGGGTTCTTTCTCATTTAATACTTGACAACACATTAATCAGTTGGACCTTACTTTAGAATCATTGATATAAATGTGCCTAAATTTAATCATATTTGATCCTTTACTGTTGATGGTTGCTCCTAAAAGGCAGAAACTATGTGTCACTTTGATAATTCAGAGATCTTTTCAAAGACTTTTCTTGTTTTTCAAAATGTGTTTCCATCTTCTATGTTTTTGCAGATATTGTTGTAATACTATTGGTACTTCTTGTCTCTTCTACCTGCTCTCTAAAACTCTTAAGTTCCTTCCAACGATTTTTATCATTATTGGCTTGGGTTTCTCTTCTCTTCTTGAACATTTCCATTGTTTGTTCTGATATCCAGTTTCCTTTCTTCTTGTTCATTTTTGGCAGTCTCTTTTCACATCTGCCCTTAACAATCCCTTTAAATTCATTACATAGTTACTCGATTCTCTATCAGTGAGATTCAGAATTTCAAAGCAATTCTCAATGTTCTTCTTGACACCTTTCTAGTCTCCCTGTAGTAAAGATCAACATTAAAAGAAGGAAAAGGAAAAGTTGGGGAAGGAAGGGATGCCCATGAAATGTATATTATCATTAGCAATTCTAAAGCTGGTTGTTATTCTTACTGCCATTAGTTTGGTGTTCTTTATGTTCGATTTTAGTCCCATTTCTTCGCTGCACTCCTTCACTTTTATTATTAGATTTTGTAGACCCCATGCAGTTTTGGCTATCAAACCAGTGTCATCAGCATAGTGTAAATTATTGATGTTCTTTCCTCCAGGTTTAAAACCGTATCTATCTTTGCACAATTTATTTGTTCATTATATTCTAGGTTTACTATTATTATAAACAACTCAGGGCGGTGAACATACCTATTACTCTTCCACCTTCCATTTTCCCAACAACAACAATCATATGAGGTGAGTTGTGCTGAGAGAGAGTGACTGGCCCAAAGTCACCCAGCTGGTTTTCATATCTATAGTGGGACCAGAATACAGAGTTTCCTGGGAGGGTGTGTGTGTTTTTGGGGTTTTTTTGCCTGATGTCTAGTTAACCAAGTGTTTAACTAGACCAAATGGCTCTCCCAATGCAGTTCCCCAAAATATACAACATGAGGATTGAATAAGTAAGGTGAGGGTATATGTCTTTGTCTCACTTCTTTCACAATGTAGATCCAGTCTGTTTTATCATGTTCTGTTTGGACTGTACATAGTTTTCCCACAAGGACAATGAGATATTCTAGAATTCCCATTTTTTCCTAAGCACATTCTACAGCTTGATGTGATTGACACAGTCAAAAACCTTTCTAAATCAGTGAATGACATACTGACTTATTTTTGCATCCTTTGGCTTTCTCAATTATCCAGTGTGCATTAGAAATATTGCCTCATCATCCCTGGTCTTCTCTAAAACCAGCTTGAACATCTGCCACCTCATTTTCTATGTAGGACTCTAATCTAACAATAACCCTGAGGATTATTTTGCCAGCAAATGAAATTAAGGATATTGTGCAATAATTTGAACAATCTCTCTCTCTCTCTCTCTCTCTCTCTCTCTCTCTCTCTCTCTCTCTCTCTCTCTCTCTCTCTCTCTCTCTC
>JANHFL010006694.1:23540-39744 GCA_032468155.1 Oxyrhabdium leporinum | reverse complement strand
AGAAAGAAAGAAAGAAAGAAAGAAAGAAAGAAAGAAAGAAAGAAAGAAAGAAAGAAAGAAAGAAAGAAAGAAAGTCATTATGTTAAGATTAGGAAGATGGATGCCACTAGCTGTTTGGATAAGTGTGACGAGGGGAATAAACACAGCTCTGGCAGTGAATTATTGGACCACAACATTCCCAACTGTGCATATACATCTACACAGCCCACCACAATCACTTGAGTGTGGTATTAAAGCCCTTGAAAAAAATGTATATTTCAGTGTTGCTGATAGAGAAGCAATTTGATGGAACCAACAGGTCTAGACTCAGGGCACTGAAGATCCCCAAATCCATTAAATTCAGCACTAGGGACAGTTCTATCTTCTTTCCTTCTACTACTCTGGGGTTCGGGTGGGGAGAAGAATGAAAGGTTTTGGACATGATAGTTTAATCTGCTGTGACTCAAATTCAAAAGCAAACCACACCACACTGTCACTGCCACATTTTCTGTGTAAACCATACAAAAATCCTTGCATTTCCGTGCTCCAAAGCATAATCTAATATTCTAAAGAATGTGGGTAGTAGGTGATACTGGATTAGAAGCAGGAAGATACAGGTTCCAATTCTTCTTAGGCACAAAAGCTATCTGGGAGTTCTTGGCCAGCCATTCTCTCTCAGACCAAAGCCAGCATCAGATTCTATGACAAACCTGATGGAGAACAACATCCTTTGTTGCATCATCTATTAATGGCTTTGCTGACCAAATTAAGCAGTATGTTGTAGTGTTTGAGGTGCTAGGAGCAGCAAACCCCCAGTTCCAATCTTCCCTTAGGCACAAGAGTCAATCGGGGGACCTTGGGATAGTCATTCTTTCTTTTAATCCAAAAATATATATCTAGCAATCTGTGCTGTATCATTGCAGTTGATTATGGTCTTCCTCCCCCAATGGATTGAGCTGGCCGTGTATATTTATTTATGTAATACAATCCACAGGTCACCCAGGTGCAAATTATTCTGGAGAGATTACACTTAAAAAAAGCAGGAACAATTAAAAAAATAAGGAAACTATGATCTATGTCATACAGATACAAGGAAATCATCCTCTGGGGGATCAGTCCTGTTCCAAATTCTAGGAGAATGGCCAAATTTTCCGTGATTTTCTGAATGTCATCAGGGAGTTGTCTGAATCTCTGGAGGGATGCTTTTTATGAGACAGGTGCTCTGATAGAGAAGATATGCATTCTAGAACCTGAAAATGTATATTTCAGGCTGTTTCTCTATTGTGCCTAAGTACTTTAGGTAACCTCTTGGTTAACCTTAAGTCATGACTGTTGTTTTTTTCCCAGTGATTTTCTGAATGTCATCAGGGAGATCTCTGAATCTTTGGAGGGATACTGTTTCTGAAAAAAGTGCTGTAACAGAGAAGGTATGTCTTCTAGGACCTGATAATAACCTTGTTTATTTGACGAAACTCAGAGTATACCTACTCTACCCAATCTCACCAGACAGACAAAAATAATTGGAGGTAAGTGATCCTTGAAATAATAATTGCAATATATTGGAGACTTAACTCAATAGATACGTACATATTACCCAGTCATCAATCTGGAAAAGAAATGAATCGAAGAAGTAAAAAGAAATCAGGAAAAGTAGTCAAGGGACTAGAGCACAGGTGTCAAACTTGCAGCGACACATTGCTGTCGCGTGATGTATTGCAACGTTTTTCCCCTTCGTGGAGCTGACATGGGTGTGGCCTGTGTGTGATGCATCTGGCCCACGGGCCACCAGTTTGACACCCCTGGACTAGAGGGTCACGAGACGTACTATCAACCCATGAAACTCATCTTGTTTTTAGGAAGAGACATAGACAAACAGAGACAAACTGCTTTCGAAACAGGACTTGTGCAAAAGAAACAATTGCTTATGACAGATTATCTCCTATATGCCTAAAGAAGGTAAATGTTGACCTTGTTTTCAAAAAGGGGGAGAGGTGGACCAATAAAATTTCCTATCAGTGAGTCTGACCTTGATACTTGAGAAGGTGTAGAGCAGAGGATTATGTTATTGATCTATAAGCACCTTGAAAACAATTATATGGTGAATAGTAAAGGCTGAGATTGATTTATAAAGGCAAACTTTATCCTACTAATTATTGATATATTAAATGATTAATAAATCTTTATTAATATTTTTTTAAAAATAATAAATATTAGATTAGTTAATACTTATAACAGTTCATTTAGTGAAGTTACAACAGCACTAAAAAAAGTATCTTATGATCATTTTTTCACACTTTGTTTCAGCAACCCCGTGGTCATGTGATCAAAATTCATATGCTTGGCAAATGACTCATATTTATGATAGTTGCATTATCCTGGGCCCTTGTGATATCTTCTGAGACCTTCTGACAGGCAAAGTTAATGGGGAAGCCAGATTCACTTAACAACATGTACTAACTTAACAACTGCAATGATTCACTTAACAACTATGGCAAGAAAAATCATAAAATGGGGCAAACATTCATTTAACAAATGTCTCACTTGGCAACAGAAATTTTGGCCTCAATTATGGGCGTAAGTTGAGCACTACCTGTATTAACTTTTATTATTTTTTGATCAGGTGACTTTCTAAATGGACTGCTGGAATTCGTATATAATATATTGTGAGGATTTAATGATATATTTTAAAGTCACCGGGCTACATAAGCATGCTCTGGAGGGTACACTGTATCTATTATGTGGATCCACAGCCATTTAAAATAGTAGTTATCATGATTCCATATCAAAGAAGACTGAAGTACAGTACCAAATGGGTCGTCACAGGTTTCAGTACTGGGCCTGTTCCTTTTCAACACTTTGATTCATTATTTGGACAAAGAGGCAGAGAAAACACTATACAAATTTGTGTTTGATACAGAAATATGCAAAAAAAACTAATATTCTAGATTAGAGGGCTCCAAACTTGGCAACTTTAAGACTTATGGACTTCCCCTTCCAGAATTCCCCAGCCAGCATGATAGAAACAACATTCAAACCCATCTTGCTAATTAAATCAATGGAGTGAAAAATAGCAAAATGAAATTTAAGAAAGTCAAAGACAAAATTCCTCACTTGGAAAAAAGAAAATAAATTCTCAAAAATGGGAAGATTTTGAAAATATATGTGAAAAGGATCTTGATATTATAATTGATCACAATATGAATATATGAGGCAGTGGTGTGTTTTGATTGTTGAAAAGGCAAATGCCTTTTCAGCTACACTAATAAAAATAATTCTAAATCATGGAAAATAATACTTCTATTATATTTGACATTGTCTAACTACACCTTGTGTCCTGGAGTCCTGTTCTCAGCATCACTTTTTTAAGAAAGAATCAGAGAAACCAAAATGCGTATAGGAAAAGTGAGAAAGATGGTGACCGAAATTGGAAACTACGCTGGAAGAGAGGCTGAGAAAAACCGGCATACTTGCCCTTGATAAAAGACATATGTGACAGATAGAATAGCACTTTTCAAGTCCTGGAATGGGTGCTTTTCAGAAAAAAATCAAAACAATTCTCCACTGCTCCCGAGTTCAAGTCACAGACTAATGGCCTTACATAGCGAGAACATAGATTCAAGTTAAAGGTTGGAAAAACCTTCTTAAGAGAAACCGGCTGTTTGATAGTAGAACCAATTAAGGGAGGCAGCGGGCAGAATCTTTCACTGGTTTTGTTGTAGCAGACTGGAAAAAAAAATCATCTGCCAGGGATACTTTACTTTGAATTCTGGGGCTCAGAGGGTGGTGGGACTTAATGACTCAAATGATGCCACCCCTCTCTAGAATTGCAAGGAAGTTCTGTCTGAAATACACATATAGGAGGTTAATGCTACAGGAGTTCATTGGTTTAGCTGCAAATGTGTCTCTGCATTTAATGCGCAGGGTTGTTAAAATGCAAATTGCATCAGATATTGGCACGGTAATTGCTAGGAACTCAACAAGCAGCCTTGCAGCAGCCCTGAGGAATACCTCTCTTCCGAAACTAGTATTTCCTTTGCAGTGTACAATCCTCCACTAGAATGAAGTAAGATAGTCCCACCTAATGCAAGGAGCATCTGCAGAGGAAAGATTTTCCTCGGGCCACATCAGGGAAGGAAAAACACATTTCTCTATCACATGCTTGCTCCGATCACAATCATTACTAATCCTTCCCCAGATGATACCATTTGCATATTTTTAAAACCTTCCACATTAAATGACTTATTTGCAAACATAGCTAGTTTCAGACCAGAAGGTCCAATCTTTCCTTCACCGCCCACATCTGGAAAAAACAAAAAAACAAATACATGCCTAAATTAATGTTAATGCAGGGTCACAAATCACCCGTCTCCAGAGCAAGCTGAAGAAGACGTGTTTTTAAGGCTTTATTAAAAGATAGCAGGATTGCAAATATAGACACTTCGGAGGAGAATGTTGTTTTCAAAGACAGGGCTGACCAAAGAAAAGACACTTTTTATCTAGCTTATGTACAAGATTACAAGCTAATAATTATGATTTCTTTTTAAAAAGCGTTAACTGTAATGCTTCTAAAGTTTGATAACGTCATGTTTAAACGAAGGATTAAAATAGCAACAGTGGAAGTAACCCATGCACATGTCCCCCTTGTAGTGTGGAAGGGGCTATGATAGGGGTATTGAATAGTCCTCAACTTACAACCACAATCGAGCCCAACATTAATGTTTTTTTAAGTGAGAAATTTGTTAAGTGAGTTTTGCCAAATTTTACGACTTTTCTCATCCCATCTGTTAAGCTAATTCCTGCAGTTCTTCAGTTAGTAACACAGTTGTTAAGTGAATCTGGTTTTCCCATTGACTTTGCTTGTCAGAAGGTCGCAAAATGGGATCGCATGACTCCGGGACACTGCAACCATCATAAACGTGAGTCAATTGTCAAGCATCTGGATGAAAATCACGTGACCACAGGGATGCTGCAATGGTCATAAGTGTGAAAAATGTTAACAAGTCACTGTTTTAGTGCCATTGTAACTTTTGAACAGTCCCTAAATGAACTGTTGTAAGTCGAGGACCACCTGTACAGAATGGACCTGTCAAGTCAGATAGACCTTAGCTGAGACAATCAAACCGAGTACATTACAACTGCCTATTTGAGTGATGAAATGTGGAAAACAATGTTCCATTTTGGATCAGCCATTGCTTAGGTCAAGAAGGATCCATCTGATACTTTGGCACACGGGCAAGGGGTAATATGTATGCTATAAGGCTCAATTCAATCATAACATAGAACTGAAATTCTATCATAAGGCAAATCCATTGACTCATGGTTTCCAGAAATGAGTATATGAAAACAACATTTCATGGAATGGCTTGCGGATCAAAGATGCTGTATACTTGGAAACATGGACTTCATTTAATGAATTGGAAGAACAAAAAGAAATAACAAAAACAAAAGATTTGAATCTGAAAAAGAAAAAAAAAAGTTCTACAAAAGCAGCAGAAGAACAGCACACCAGAGACATACTCATGGATGCAGTCAATGAAAATTTTGAGCAAAATAATGAAATAGAACCATAGTTATCAGAATATTAACATTAATTTCGAGGAAAAGTTTGGGAATGCATGAAGCAAATTGTAAAATAAGATTGTCCTCATTCGAAATTGGGAGTCTTCCTCAAATGAAATTTATGTGAAATTTGTCATGACACAAATATGGTTACACATCAATTATGATCAAAGATGATCAGAGAGATTAATTAGCTCATGCACCATCTTACAAAGGTAATAACTATAGAACTGGGTTGTAAATTGAAAGCATGCTGCCAAGCCATTTCAGATGCCAATTAGTTTGGAAAATAAATCAGTTTTTAAAAAAGATAACAACCCATAGAATTTAAAGCAACAAAAACAAGAAAGTGAAAAATAAAAACACCTCTGAAAAAACAATACAATGTTGATCCCAAAAAGATTGCAGGAAAAGATGAACTGCATGAATTTGGGATCAAACATCTTCCATTGTTACATTTTCATCTTGCAAATAATTTCATGGCAAGGAACAATGTGTTGGAAATTTTTGGAATTAATAATAAAATGATGAAGTTTTCAAATAAAGCAGAAGAAAAGTGGAAAGCAACACAAAAAAATGTCAAAGAATTTTGAGAGATCAAAATCAGAAGAGTATCCTTCATCTAAAGAAATGCACTGATTTTAGATACTGTTCTGATCTTTGAGATTACAGTACAATCAATTTTGGATTGAAAAAGTGTACAGGGCCAGCAATTAAAAGAAAAAGAAAAATTGAATACTCAGAAAGAATGGTGCTAAAGCACTGTCAAGGAAGAAATTACAGATATGGGAGGAATCTCAGTTTTAAAGACTTTCAGTTATTAAATTATTATTTCAAATTAAGTTTTTAAGCAATTTCTCTAGATTCCTGGCAAAAGTGATATTACCCGTTCTCCAGAAGCCTGTTCTGCTTGAATGAAGGGAGGACATATAAAAATGTGAAAAAGATATAGAAAGGTTTTCAGACTCGGAGAAAAGGATATGTTCATTCTGACATATTTTCTCCAAGGGACTGATGATAAGAGTTGGTTGATTGACTGCATCCAGATCCCAAGTTCCTTTGGAAAAAAGACAACTAAGTTCTACCATAAATTTTGTAGTAGAAGAGGTTTAAAATGTTGTAGCCAGTTAGGAAACTTTGAAGTATCTGAAGGCAACAGTGAAGATGAATCTCTTATTTCCTGTGATGTTTTTACTAGCCTGATTTAAAAGAAAACCAACCAATATAAAATTCTTTCTGCTTCTTCTTTTTTGGTCCACTCTTCTGTGCATTTAATGCAGAAATGTCTGTATTTGTTCCTGTCACTGGGACAAGGAAACTTTTTTTTTTAGTAACAGCTTGTCAAGTGTTGACATTTGTTTTACATACTCTGTAAATTCTGATTTCCAAGGCCCTTTTCCCGAGCCTGTGATAAAGGCTTGGTGCTCAGCCATTTTTTAAAGACAACGAAGTCACAGAACATCTGTATTTTTCTGACAAATGGGTGTCAAGAAAATTTAGAGGAAACTGTCAAAAACAGAAGTGTGTTCTGACCTAGGCGTCCTGATAAAACCCCTTTTATTTAGCTTTAAGGGATTTCCTCTCCAGCAAAGTCTCGGCAAACAGTCTTTCATGAGATTTCACAACTACAGACATTTTTCAGGCTTGGAGAGTTGCCAGGCCGATATCTTCCAAATGCCACGCAGTAGCAGCAATTACTTGGCAAGAAGTCAGGAACAGATCTTCACTCTAATTAATTGAACTAATTGACTCCTGCAAACACTACTCCCCTTTATCTCCTCTTTTATTCCCTATGGGAGGGGCCATTCACCTGAGCTTTTCCTCTGAGCTGACCCTTGTTCCTTAACTGTTCCCTTCTCCTGGCAGCTCTGCGCATGCACACACTGGGAACAGGCTCCACCTGTTCTTCTTCCCCACTGATCTCTGACTCTGAAGGCAGCTGATAACTGTTAGAAGGCCTTTGCTCCAACTCTGTCTCCAACGCAGAGCACTCGTCAGAGCTTTCCCCAGACTCCAGGACTTGCCCATGTTCCTCCTCAACCTCCTCACTATCAGAATCTGCTCTCAGCTCCACTGGCTGCTGGTGAACCACAACAAAGTGGGAAAGAAAGAGAGAGTGAGAAATAGAAACCTGCAAGGAAATGTTATTGACTATCAAAGTTTTCAGCCCATGTAATGTATTACTGCCTCTTTATGGACATGCAGCCTTGGACACAACAAAGGTGATTCAAAGGTTCCTTCTAGATAGTCTTCAGATGTCATAAAGAAAAGGGAATAGAGTGAATGTCTGTCTGAACATTCACAAATGTGCTAAATGTGCCATCTTCAGGAAAAGTGTGGTATGTTCCTAGATGCTGTAGGAGATCCCAATTCCTTCAACTGGAGGAAAATAACCAAGGGTATTTCTTGCTGAGAAACTTTATAGGAAATTTCATAATAAATAGAAACAAACTAACAGATGCTATAAACGGAAAAAGCAATTATTTGAGGGTTGACCCATCTGCAGTCAAGGTGCCTGTACTTTCTGCCTGAACCTGCCTCCATCTCCCCATATAACACTGATCTGTCGCATTTAAAATAGATGGGTAACAATGATGTAGGCATTTGCAGCTGTTATTTCAGTGCCAGAAGACTATTAGCATATCAAGCTGCTAGATAAAAGGTAGCATGCTGGGAATAATTGTACAGTGATGGAGAGAGGCGACTAATAACTAAGAAAAGCAATTCTGCAATTCTAGAGATTAGATCACTGGAGCTGGTGAACGTTCTAAGAACTGGATTTCTAAGCCTTCAATTCATATCTTTACATTATTTCCACATATAACTAGATTCCAGTGTTTCTCAACTTTCGTGGCTTTCCCACTCAGAATCCTCAGGAATGACCATGCCGCCCAGAGGATTCTGGAGGAAATATATGTTGAATTCTTTTTAAAACCTCAGTCTATTTAAGGAAAGCCATCTTTGTTTATAATGTTATGATCCACGTGGGTAACAGAGGCATCTAGTGGCAGTTTTAAGTTGCCTATTTGTTCCACTTCAATGTATCTGTTGAACATTTGCAGCAAAATTTAACTTTGCGAAATTTCATTTATTCTGATTATTTGGGTCAAAAGAAAATAAAATAAGTTTTTATACATTGATTCCCTGGTTAAAAACTTCTTCCTCAATTTCTCCCTCTTATGCTCATTTGTGCTCATCAATGTGCAGTGGTTCAGCCAAATTGTTCAAATGTGCAAAAATGAGGACATGTAAAAATGGAGGCCCATTAAAGATATGTCACCCAGCTGTATAATAAAAGTTCTTATACATACATCTGTAGAATTATCCTTTTATTATATTTTGGAACAACCAGCATTGTGAGTTTAGCATCCTTTCCCATGCCCCCAAGCAAATATACAGCGAAGCACAATTTTTATTAGAAATATGGTTTGGGTATAACCTTGATTAATAAAAATGGCACTAAAAATATTAACATCGGAGATAAGGATTTTTATAGAGAAGATGAGTATTCTAAGTCTGTAGAACACTCCTTTTCCTGGCCACAAAGTTATGAACTGTTAAATTTGCAGTCAGATATGAAAACCATTATCTGTGAACTCAGAAGAATTCATTTGTTTTCAGTTCAAGATACTGGTCTCCATTACTTCATTCTTCTTATTTATTGTGAAAGGAAAACAACACTTATTATTAGGCACCTAGTCATATACAAGTATAAGCTCTTTAATATCTAACTAATCTAACTTACCCTTTTAGATCATTAATGAGTCATTGGATAGAATATTGTTCTTCATGGGATAAAGGAAGCATCTAAGGCACTTTGAAAATATACATTAAAGCACTCTTGCCAAAGTACATTTTCAAGGTTTCCTGAGAGCCATTTATGCTAATATAGGGTTTATGAAATAGTATACTTTATAAATCACTTTCACCATCTGGAAATTCAGCACTGGTAACCACAAGATGTAGCAATGATCTCAGGTGACTTTAAAAAGGGATTCGACAGTTTTGTGGATGATGCAGCTATCAAGGGTTATTAGTCACGAGACACAGATAATAATGATGGCATGCTTTTGAATATTTTCTAGCAAAAAAAAAAGTTGCTAGCAGGAGTGTTATCAAGCTGGTTTGTCCTGGTGGCAAAAAAAATCATTAGGTTTTGTTTTTCCCTTAGGATGAGGAAAACCTTGGATTTTGATGGTACGCCGGAGGCAACATGGATAGTACAGGTAGTCCTCAATTTACAATATATCATTTCATGACCATTTGAAGTTACAACGGCAGTGAAAAAAGTGACTTATGACCATTTTTCACATTTATGACCACTGCAGCATCCCCATGATCAAAATTCAGGCACTTGGCAACTGTTTCTTATGTATGATGGTTGTAGTGTCCTGGGGTCATGTGATCCCCTTTTGTTACCTTCTGACAAGCAAAGTCCATGGGGAAGCCAGATTCATTTAGCAATCGTGTTACTTACTTAACAACTGCAGTGATTCATTTAACAACTGTGGCGAGAAAGTTTATAAAATGGGGCAAAACTCACTTAACAACTGTCCCCCTTAGTAACAGAAAATTTGGGCTCAATTGTGGTAGTAAGCTGTGTGTGAAGGGGATTTGCCACGGCTCTTCAGAAAGAACCTGCAAACATTATCCTAGAAAGACGATCAAGTGTATCCCAATAATAAGGCCACCATCACCACCACCACCTCATTAAATGAGTTGATTGGTTGAGGGATGTCTCTGAGAATGTGGGTCCCAATGGACGCACTTCCCACTGTTCTGCTCATCTTACCCTTTATCACTTGACTGATTTAAAGAACACCCCATCTATGAACTTGTCCTGCTCAGTCACAAATTAGCACAAGATTCAACCTGATACAAAAGATTTCCATTCTTTAGAGCAAAAGAGACAAGTTAACAAAAAAATTGCAGTATGTTTAGCTTCATTCCTCGTGTCTTTGGGGGCATCCTTTTTTTCCTCAGTATTGCTTTTTTGTTAGTAACAGATCTGTCACGCTGTGATCTGCTCATAGCCTTATGTTGCCTCTCGCATTTTTTTTCTGTTGGAGGCTCTTTTCAGATATTGCCCACATTTTGAACAGCTCTATATTTTTATCTCCTCTGCCACTGAATGTTTTGCACATAAGTATGTATCTTGAAAACAGCACGTTGTGGAATAATATCCAAGGTGTGATATTGGTAAATCAAGCTTCTATGTTATGGTGTGCAATGTGGAATGAGCATTGGCTGCAGAAAGAAACTGCTTAAAGGTACAAAAAGCTTTCTTTTGGGGAGGGGTAAAACAAAAGCTCTCAGCCAATTTGTTATTTAAATATAAGACCTTTTCCCAAAAGTCCATAGAACTTCTCCCTACACATCCTACAAAATATTCCCTCCTTCCCCATCTAATAAGATATCAATTGTCTTTAAAAAAGAACATCTGGCCCAGCTTTTATCGCCGTAATCAAATTTCCCCAGATAAGTAATTTTCTCAAGGTTCTGTCACTATCTCAATAACATCTTTATTGTCATTCCCATGTATATCCAGAGTCAAGTGAATACAACCACATTTGTTCAAATGGACTTTTTTCTTTTCCCTTTTCTCCTCTCCCTGTTGTCAATCCCCCATAATCCATTAAAGACTATAAGAGGCTTGTGAACAAGGCTGATATATTTACCAGACACCTGCTAAAGACACAACAACTTAAGGTCAATTGACTCTAGTTGGAAGAGAAATCTATGTGATCCGTCTGAAGGCACATTCAGGTAAATTAAATGCAAATGAAGTCATATATCCTCTCTGCCCTCAGAAAGAGCATAAGAATCTGTACCTGCAAGAATCACAGTGGCATACAGGTAAAAATAGGAAATGTTTTGCGCACCCAGAGTCATTGTCTTCCCTTCATTGCATCCCACATTGCATTTAGAGAATTCAGAAGACAAGTTCCAAGGCCACCATGAAAAAATGTTAGCATGTCCCCTCAATCATGTTAATAACATCAGACTTAAGTGGCAGCTGACTAAGTCAATGGACCATGGTCTGGATAAACTAAAGATGGTTGGAGTACTCTTGACGGCATCTTAATTTAATTAAAGAAAAATTGCCACCCATCTGCTGCTTTGCCACACTGAGGCAGTAATCAGGTACCCAGGCAATTGGTTCTTTTGGATCCAGAGAGAATAAGCACACGGATAAATAAAGGGATTGAAAACTTTGGCAATGGTTTGGTCTCCGAGCTTGCCATTTAGTTCCCAAGCATTTTGTTAACCAGACTAGCTAATATCCTCAGCGGGACTTTTGTAGAAGTGCCTTGTTCTATTCCTCTTTAGTTTATATATGTCTAGTGTGCCAGCGTGGTCAGTTGGTTGTGTGATTGGCCATTTGTATGGCACTACCTTTAAAGGATTTTTAACTTTCATTATTAACTCAAGCAAACAGATTTAAAAGCATAACTATATATACCAAGCAAGATGATATCCAAATCACTTAACAAGTTGCCAGGAGCTCCTTAATAATGACAGCAGAGATTTCCCAAGGGAGGCCAGTTTCTATAGTACCCAATGCTAGTTTCTGTACAAATGCTCCTCACAAGCAACACCCCCCCCCCCAAGGTTTTTATCAAAGCCTTTTGCTTTGACTTCCTGGCTCTGCTAGAGCTGACCTTGAGTGGGAGGCAATGAGTCTGGGATGGAAATCAAAAGATTGAAACTTTTGTAGTAAGAAAAGCTTTGTAACTACATGAAGATTCTCCTCTTCTCCTCTATTCAATAAATAGGAATATAAAATCAAGCAGGTTATCAGCTGTGGTGGCACAGTAGCTAGAATGCAGTATTGCAGGCTAACTTTGCTCACACTGCCAGGAGTTCGATTCCTTCGATCCTGACTGGCTCAAGGTTGACTCAGCCTTCCGTCCTTTCAAGGTCAGTAAAATGAGGACTCAGATTGTTGAGGGGCAAAATGCTGACTCTGTAAACCACTTAGAGAGGGCTGTAAAGCACTTGAAGTAGTATATAAGTCTAAGTGCCATAAACTCAGAACAAGCTCTAAAATTCTACATTTTTCTTAATATGAAGGAGAAATCACAGTGTATCACCAAAGTCCTCAAAATAACAAAGGTCTTCCATATCGCTACTATATCTGCATATCTTGTTTATGAATTTAATAGCATCAACTTAAGAGTAATACCTGAGTGGAAGGAAGAATAAGGGTCTTTTCATGTAACAGCAGTCAAGTTTTTCCTGGATCTCTTAGAAGCAAGATTGAAAATGTCACACCCAAATTAAGGTCTAGATTAAGCTCTAGTGCACACCTTTAAATAAAAGGTCCCTAGAGTCAGTAAATGAATATATAAATAACTGTATAAAAGATAAACATGTGCCCAGTTGCTTCTTTCAGAAGCTAAATGTTTGAGTCTTATTCTGTTGAAGTTGTAACTATTCTTCATTGAGTAAGACTAGAATAAGAAAACCAGCGACGGTGACAATTGGGACATCTATCTATTTGATAGGACAGAGTGGCCAGATGCATACTGTTAAGGTTATATTCTTCCCAGTCATAATATACCTTTAGGTTCACTGGTCAACAAGTCACCCCCCACAAAGGAGCCTATTTAATATTCCTTTAAGGCACAAAGTGGCCTGGTGATTAGTCTCATAGCAAGACAATTTGTTTCATGCGAGAACCTTACTCTAGGATAGAATGAAGCAAGTCTCTACTGATATCAGTTTGGGGACTACTCATTACCAGGGATGTCCAAAGAATGTGGACAAGAAAGTTGATGGTGTTTGTGATGGTTCTCCACTTATTTTTATGTGCATTGCATGGAAGAGACACATTAAAAAAAGGCAGAGCATTGATCCCACCATTGTGGCTATCTTAACTTTTTTTCTTTTACTATATCCTGTAGAAATGCACACTGAAGGATCTTCAGAATATAGAGTTCATTTGAAAAAAAAAGGGAAATTTACTTCTGCACTGAGGATTTAACAAAGATGAACAATACTGCTATAAGTAAAATATTAAGATAACACAAATAATTGCTACAAGAAGATGTTGATATTACACAGCAATACATAAATCCTAAGCCTTTAAATCTAATCTTTCACCAATATACTTATAAGCCTTACCCAGATAACTAAAGCCACAGGATTTAAGAAAAGCTACCATTACATTTCTCTTTTATTCTGTATCCCCCATAGCATTTCTGTGGGGGCCTGCACAGGAATACTTTTTGTATTTTTCTGACAGATATCAAGGACACACAGTTTTGGAAGTCTGTTTCCTTTTCAGAGGCTTTCATCTTATCTTAGGAGGCACATGTTGACTGGACTATAGGAAAATGATCTGTTGGCCATTAAGGGTGTATTGTCTTTCAGGAGACTGGCAATTTGTATGTTGGCTTTATCCTTATTATTGTTGTATTATGTTTGGTAAACCACACTGGCTTATAATACAAACGATGAGTAGCTACATACAGTACATTTTTTGTAAACTAAAATAAATAAATAAAGGCACTCTAGATTGTAACCAGGATTGTGCAGAGATATCACTGATGCAACAAAGATGGCTTATGAATTATTCTTTTTAGTGTGCCATGTTTGGCTCAACTACAAAGGCATGATGAATTGGTTTTTTTTCTGGCTGCAGTACCTGTATGTTTTATAAAAGTTTGGAATAATCACACAATAATGCAAGCTCAGAGAAGGAATGGCCACTATTTCAAAACTCTGTTTTACTTTACTTTCTTATTGTATGATCAGATGCTTATCAATACCAAGGAGTCTGTCAAAACCTAGGGTAGGCAAAGTGACTCAATTGGCTCCGATTCTCCATGCTTACTAAACAAAACAACGCAAGTTGTTTTTGTTGAGGTTGCCAAGTACAGCTACAGATAAACATTTACAACAGGTTTTCTTAAGAATACAGTGGTGCCTCAATACTCATTGCAAATTGATTCTAGAGGCGCAACAAGTACTAAAAACAAACAAATCATGTGACTTACCATGTGACTCTTTGTTTCAGCTGGGAAAAACTTTCTGCCTGTCCCTTTTCCTACATCAGTAACCTTCCCAGCATGGCCAACTTCCTGTCTGCCCGCTGCCTCTATCCCTTCCTTCCTTTTGCAGCAACCTTCCCAGCATGGCCGACTTCTTGTCCATTCTCCGCAGCCATCCTCTTCTTCCTATCACAGCACATTGCATATCAAACAAACAACAAGTACAACAGTGTTTTTCAACCTCAACCTCAGCAACTTTAAATATGTGGACTTCAATTCGCAGAATTCTGGGATTCACGTCCTAAAGTTGTTAAGGTTGAAAAACACTGTTTTAAGATGTGACAAATACTGTTATGATCTATATCTCGGATAACTGAATTATTGTCCTTTAGGTCAGGGTTTTTCAAACTTTATCAGGCTGTGGAACCTTTTAAAACAAATATTACAACTCCTCACCAAGAGGCAAAACTTTAGTGACAAAGTGAAGGGGGTATTTTTGTCCTTAGTCTTTCACAGAACCCCATCAAGTTCTCACAAAATTATGGGATTTGGCAAAACAAAGTTGGAAAAATCTTTCTCTACACTATTCTATGTCTACTTGACATTAGCTGGCAAACCTGTCAGATCCATGTTGAAGTCTTTCCCTGCACCCTTAAAGCTCTGAGGTCAAAAGTCATGCAGTCTCTCAGGGCCCAAAATGGATAACAATTTCACTTTCTCCTCTTCCAGATATTTATTTAATTTGCTTTCTTCTGTATAAGTAAAAAGTTCTAGATGTCTGGGGACAAAACTTCTTGTTTATGAAACTGAAAAACAGTTCAAAATTAGAGTAGGAAATGTTTTTTTTTCTGGAAAGAACACTAATCTCATTTAGCATAAGATAGCTGTTATGTTAAAGGAACAGATACAAGAGTGAACAGAGGTCAAAGTGTGAATACCATCTTTACCAATATGGAAAGTTTTATAGCATTCAAGACAAATGCAAGTTCACAGGCAGAACTATTTCATTTCTTTAAAAGCCTGTTCATGAATCATATCCTTAACCTTACTGAAATATTTAAAGCTAACATGAAGGAAATTATGATTTTTTTTTTATTGAATCTCCAGTTCAAAGCAAATTAGCATTTCATAAAATTTTAGACCTTACAAAAATCAGGAGATGCCAACACATGCTACAACAAATCTTAATGAGATTGATTTTTTTCTTGGATTCATGCTATAGACTAAGCTGGAAGGATGCTTTTTACTGTATAGAAAGAACTATAAAGAAAAACCACATGGAAAAACAATGATAGAGAAATCCATTGTAATGGAGACAAAAATAAATAAATAAATCCCCTTCTCATTATTTTCTGACTAAATTGCTCCAGGGATATCATACATCTGAATTTTCAGATCACAAGTGTCCAGACATATTGCAAATATATGTCTTACTAGTTCATTTAAAGATAAATATGAGCATATTTTATGTAATCCTGGCCATAGGTAATATGGCCCTTCCATTGTTACTGAATTACAACTCCCATCATGGTTAATGGTGAAGGCTGATGAAAATGTAAAATCTCATATATTGCTCATATAATCAAAATCCTTCAAGACTATCTATCTATCTATCTATCTATCTATCTATCTATCTATCTATCTATCTATCTATCTATCTATCTATCTAT
>JANHFL010006694.1:11648-23440 GCA_032468155.1 Oxyrhabdium leporinum | reverse complement strand
GGGGGTTGGGGTTAAAAAATGAAAATCTTTTATGTATAAAACTTTTTCAATAAAAAAATAAATAAATAAAAAGTTTAAGAGAACTTAAGTAAGGCTAATAACAGTTGCCAATGTGACTCGACATTCTCAACAAAATGATGCAAAATGGTACATCCATCAGCACTTCCTAATCTGAGACTTAGATGAAGACATTTCCATAAAAATTGCACTGGTTATTTCAAGTCTTGTCAGAAACTTATTCTCAGATGAAAGCCACAGGTTAGCTGGAGAGGGTGTATGTCGAGTAAGAGATTTTTGGTAGTTATAATCCAGACTTGGAATAATTGGTAAAAAAGAAACAAAAAAAAAAGTTTAATGCAAATTTGCTGAAAGCGGAGCTCATTCAAGCTAAAAATGTTTACAAGTGAAATGGAGTGCTACAAATAAGTTATAATTTTAAGATTGAATAGTAGCTATTAAATTAATTACAGTTGATGAAAAAATATTTTAATCAGGAGAAGATCTGCCATGAATCTGATTTCCTTATTGTTATCTCAGAATTACACAGGCAATAAAGTTGAATGTGCTATAATTAAACATTGATTGGTTTGATGATAATACTCTGAAATAAATAGCCAATAACTAATGTACATTATATGCATCATATGAACTACTTATCAATAGACACTGAGGTCTGTTTTCTTGCTCCTCCTTGCTGAATATTAGCTAAATGGAACTTAGAATCTAAAAAATACTGTCCAGAAAAAGCATTATATGAATAACAATATACCTGATGTGTACATTGTATATAACAGTGATGGCTAATCTTTTCTGGAGCGAGTGCCCAAAGTGCGCATATGCACGAATGCATGCATGTGTGCCCGAACCCCCAAAATGTAATGCGCTGCCCTCGTGCATGCGCCCCACCCCAAGCATGCATCAGCGCCCCCTGCATGCACCCCCCATGTGCATGCGCGGCAGAGACCTGAAGGCTAGCTGGCCAGCGGGAGGCACACACGCACATGCATCAGAGCTGAACTGGTGCGACGGCTGGCATGCCATAGGTTCGTCATCACGGGCATATAATATGCAGCTGTTAAGACATAACATCTGGATTTTTGTCTAAATGTTTAAAATCCTTTCCAAAGCTGGTATTTCAAAACAGATAACTAGAAATATCTCATACATTTTATTTCAGGAAAAAAATATATTTCTTTTTGGTAATCTAAAAAAAAAAGATTGCTTTTTTTCTCCATTATTATTTTGTGTTGACAAACATTTTTCTCACTAAACAGAAATTTCTCCCAGTAAGTAGAAATTGTGAAGGATGGAAAATGTTGGCTAGAATGTCAATGCATTTGTTGTTTTGTTATTGACAATAGGAAACATAGGACAGTATAGGAAAATAACAGAAATTTTAAAGTAATTTTAAAAAGGCTACCAAGGTTAATGGTAGATCTTGTGAAAGAACTTCTCAGAAATAAAACTTCCCACCCCTCAGGGAAAATCCAATATATGTTATATTTCTATCACTTACAGGTAGTCCTTGACTTACAACCATTACTGAGTTCCAAATTACAATTGTAAGTTACGTTGGTCATTATGTGGGTCAACATATGACTGTGCCTGATTTTATGACCTTTTTGGAAGCAGTCATGTCATTAAGTGAATCCATTATACTAAATGGGCATTTTTTTGGCCAGAAAACAAAAATAAATGTTGGTTTCCAGCCAAAAATGTCATAAATCCTGGTCACATAATGCCCAAAATGCAATCGCATGACGGTGGGGAGAGGGTTGACCATCAGAACTTTAAAAGCAGGTTGTAAGCAGCTCTGGGAAGATCCATCATAATGTCAAACAGTTGCTAAGCAACCGGTCATAAGTGAGGCCTAGCTGTCTAAGACTGGACTAGGTCTGTAACATTTTGCTATTCCTTTTCTGAGCATTGTAGTCCTCGTAAAATGTAAACATTTGGCTCCATGAAATGTGATGAACTGCAGTCACCCAGCCAAAAAAGATGAAGTTTTCTCTCTCAGACAAATTGAATTGAGATATGGGGAAGCTATTTATACCAGCATAAATAGAATTTGCCACTGACAAAGGAGTTAACAAAATGGCTGCACCCAATCTAAACATAAACATGAACATTATTTTTTACAAGGGTAGGGTGTCTTTGCCTGGAGTATTTAACATAGGATTTCTTCCTCCTTTCATTTCCTGTCTTGTTACTGTAATCATCTTGGTCCAGTTATGTTCCACATAGTTCTCTTTCCTTCCCTTCTCAGTTGATATTTCTTTCTCCCTTCTTATCCTACTTTCATCCTGGGGAGATGAGGGGATGGGGATGATGGTAATAGTGATGGTAGTTCACCTCTTTCTCCTCAGGGAAAAAAATGGGGTGGTGGCATGGATTATATATATTTATTTGTGTATGTATGCTTGAGTGGCGTGGTGGCCTAGTAGTGAAGATGCTTGCCTTCCACTTAGGAGGTCGAGAGTTCAATCCTACATAACAGCAAATGTTTCTCTCCTAGAGCACAAAGAAAAAAAAAATATCTGCTACGAATTCTGCATAGGCGTCAGGAAGGCCATCTGACTAGAAAATACTCAGCTGCATCCAGCTGCCCAGATCCTACTTTGAATAGTGGCTTGTAAAAAGAGGGAGTTTTTTATTTGTGTGTCTATGTTTGCTTACTCAAATTCTTCTTAGAGTGATTTGTGTCTGAATGAATAGTTGCTAGAGGTAGATGAGTAACAGTTAGTAAATGTAAACCTTATTTTACAGATAGTTTGCTGTAATTTACAGTCAGTCCTCATTCAGTAGCCATTCATTCAACCTTATGATGGAGCTGAATGAGGAGACTTAAAACTGTTTCTTGTAGTTTCAGCCATTGCAGCATCTCTACAATTATGTGATTGTAATTTGGATGCTTGCAAATTTGCAAACACAATTTGGGCCCTTCCAAGATTCTGTTAATGCAGCCTTAAAATAAAGTAGAAACAGCTCACCTGGTCCATTGTTTTTGGTCTGGTATACTTGAAATCTGGTTTGGTATATTTCAAATCTGAAAGTACAAATCTCCCACTATTTCTTTCACAGCTTGAGAAGATAGGGAGGATCCCTTCTGAGACTTTTTTCCCAGCTGTTATGCAGCTGCAGGCTTTACCCTTTCTTATCCAATTGTTTCCTAAGTAGCATTTTCTTTGTGCCATTTCTCAAGTTCTTTCTTATATACCATTATGCAGCCATGTGATGTTGCACTTAATGTACATAATTCATTTAATAAGCACAAATACAGGAACTATTGTAAGTCAGCACATTTCTTCACTTTTCCACTGTGTCACTTAGCAATAGAATTGTCAGTTTTGATTACGGTCATTAACTGAGGACTACCTGTATAATTATTAACTTGGAATGTGTGTGTGTGTGAGAGAGAGAGACAGAGACATAGAGATTTTACATAATTCAACATACATAGGATATTCCTATTTCATATACTGAATTATATAAAAACTTTCTCTCTCTAGGGAATTTAATATGATGCAGGTGGCTTTTGACGTGGTAAGCTATAGAAGTTTAAAAACCTACTACGCTTTTATAATTTTATGACAAAATTTTGTTCTATATGATCACCAGCTATGACCCTGTGATGTCTAAACCCAACTCCCAAATCAGAAGCCACATGTTTATTTATTTCTCCCTTAGATTTCTATCCAATTTTTCCTTCAGATCCTTGAGGTGGCATGTACAGGACTCCATCCACCAGTTTATGCCCAGAACAATAAAATAGTAAAATAGTTTGGCTTTGAAAGAATGACTGGTCTAAAGTTATTCCATTTGTACATTTCCACAGATGGGATTTGAACCTCCATCTTTGAGGTCCTGATCCTTGATCCATTGCTCATTCCATCTACTCATACTTCTCTGCTCAGAGAAAAGGACCTGTGCTGAGATTCATACAGGATCTTAAGGATGGGCATATTCACCTTCTCCATAGTTGTATGAGCATTCAGAATGTGTGAAGAAAGTAAATAGCTGCACCCACTTGTAAATGCTGCTTTTCAAGAAGTCCTTTTAGACCATTCCCATAAATGGATAGAATTCAACTGATAGTTATCAGTTAGCTTGGGATAACTTTAATGAAACTGAATCTTTGTTGTGGTTCGTGTGTGTGTGTGTGTGGGGAGGGGAATTTTCTACCTTCCCCTAATCTATAAATGGTTTTTGAAAGAAATCATGAGGGAAAAAAAGAATGATGAGCATAACATACAAATATCTTTATTTTTAAGATCTAAAAGGCAATCTCATGCTTAGAAAAGACAAATACTTCTTTTCCTTGTCTTATCCTGTGTTCACTGATGGCCTCTTGCTTTGACAAGCTGGAGTCTCCCATTATTTACATACATGCTCATTAAGATTTGAATGTTTTATTTGTAGCTTTGCCTTCATATTGGTCTTTGAATTAGGTTGAGATTGACATTAAAATCTTAGCTGTTTGTATCACTGGATAAATCTTCACCACTCTTTGGGAGATCACCCCCCACAAACTGTATTTATTTATATTTTGGCTTGCTATCTAGTCTATCAAATTAAACTTTCTCTATCATCCTACAACAATCCTATCTTTAGGTCTCTCCAAACTTCTGCATCAGCCTGATGAGAATTACCAGTATTTGGTTAGATGTCTTTGATTGACTAAGATTTTATTTTCTGGAGAAAAAATATGGCTGGTGGATGGATTTGGCCCAGAGCTGGCAGATGGATTTGGATCACATAATATTTCTGACTTACCCTTTCTGCACGGTGGTTCTTCATGTCTAACATTGGTGTAAAGACAATTCTGGTTAGGTTCACTGGAACTCCCACTTCCTAGATGTTCAGAATTTTTGTTCTTCGTTTTTCTTTTGTGGTGAATGTTCTGTGATTTTGACTTGTGAGTGTCTCTAGTCTTAGTGCTGTTTTTTCTTACAGGCAGAGGGCTCTTGCAAAACAAACTTGCTTCTCTAGACTTTGGTTTTCTTTGATCTCGTCTGTGTCTCCTGTCTCTGGAATAGTTTCTACATTTCTTTTCATCATGCAGATGCTTTGCTTTGTTTCTTCCCCTATGTCTTTCTTTTAAAGCAGAACATGCTTCTTCAAATTTGCATTCTATGCTACCCTTTGATTCACTATTTTTATGTACACTCCTTCTTTTGGGAGACGGCGTTTTTGACCATGCTGGAGAATATTCTTTTAATTTATTTATGGGAAGCTCAGAGGGTGGACATTTTGTTATATCTTTTTTGCCCAATTTCTTTACTGTAATGATGTTAGCAGAATTTTTGAGATAAATGTTAAAGGTACTGTTGTCTACAAATGCCAATTCATTTGGGGAATGCTTACCTGTTTCCATATCCGTTGGCCTAAGAATCTGACCAGGATCTATTTCTACTATGTTCCCCTTTTCTTTCTGTCCTTGAAATAGATGGGAGTGAGAGAGAGATTCAGGGACCTGTACTTTTTCTTCTGAAGGTGTCTTAAGCAGCATATTTTTAATAATACGATAGGCTGTAACTATCCCCTTTTCAGTATCTGTGTTGGACAAATCCATATAATTTTCTTCATTTGTTGAATGATTTTTATCATCTGCTGTAGCAAATGTGGAAGGAAGGGCTTTCTCTGAACCAGGAAGCAAGAACGTTAGGTTTCCATAATCTAAACTACCATTGAGTTTGGGCACCTGACTTTTTTCAGGATGTTGCAGATGTTCATTTTCTGAAGAAGGAGAAGTTAAAAGATCAGGCTCTTTCAATATCGCAGGGCATTCGTACAAGGCACACCAGTCATACTTTTTCAGATTTAATGAGGATTGAACAAAACTCATGAACTCATGCAGGAAATGACCTGTGAAATGGTGCAAGTGGGGCTCTAAAGTAGCTTCAAATTCTTTGCTGTCCAGATCATGATGAGTAAGGTTATTTAGGATGAGATTCTGCAAAGTATGAATCATTGATCTCTTGTTGCCAAACAGCACTTTCAATTCTCGTTTTAGCCAAGGGATCAGTCTGCCCAAACATTGAGGATTTCTGCCAAAAAATTCTGTTGAAGGTATTTGACTGAAATCTGGATTTGGAGCATTTTGAACTAGAATCCCTGCATGGTAAAGAGTTCTCCTAAACTGAATTACTGCTTGGGCTTTAAATTTCCCGAGGCTGATTAAGTCAATATCATTGGGTCTCTCTGTAACTGCAAACTGTCTCATGAGCTGATAAATATCCCTCTCTCTTTGAGTTAATGTTCCACTAAGTTCATTATGCAAGATTCCATTGTCAGGAGGTGATGTAAGTGTTTGAGAGGAGGCTGATGCACAGTCTTCCTTGCTTTCAGAAAGAGTAAAAGAGCCATCGTTCAAAGGTAGGACATATTCGCAAAGGGCATCTTTTCTGCGTATAGTGTGAAAGAATGAATAGAAACGCTGCTTACACAATGGACATATAACTTTCTTTCTGGACCACTTCTGAATACATTCGAAGCAGAATTGGTGGTTGCAAGGGTTCAAGAAGGCTGGGTCTTGGATCATTGCTAAACAGATGGCACATTTTGAATTTTTGGCTCTATTTTGTTGCATTGTTTTCACTAAAGAACTCTTCCTTGAGGATCTGACGGCAGTCCTTGGCTTACATTTCTTCCGTAAGTGTCTCATGATCTGAAAGATGACACACAGAAAGAAAACACAGAAAGCATGCATTTGTTTTACTGAGATAGTCTGAAGGCTGATGGCATTATATGCAAGACATCTGCACGTTTCAGAAGGGCAAAAACTAAAGGATTTTTCATGGGTTTTTTTCTGCTCAATTAGCTTCGAGGCAATATTCCCCGAACTGAAAATGTTCTAACACCTAAAATTTTTAGAGTAAGTACCTAATTCTGAATCCTCACAAATCCCATCAAATTAAAACTCTTGCTGTTCCTGTTCCTAAAGTGAGAACTGGTGGAAAATTGGATTTTAAAATAATCCTGCAAAATATATTTTGTCAACATCATTCTCTGCCACCCACCTCCCCTCCTATGCTTTGTGTGGAGAATCTATTAAAATTATTAAGTGCCTGTAAAAGTCAAACAACTTTATTTCTGCCTCCCCAGTTTTCTTTATATGAAGAGCCAGGATAAATGTACTTTTCAGACATTTACTGAATGTTGTTCCATGTTCTATCAATTTGCTGAATCACGGGACTTTAATGATGAAGATTATTCAGATTTTGATTTAGGGTGCTTTGACCCAACATATAAATTTCAATGTATGTGATTTTGTATTGTATTTGTCGAAATTTGAAGCCCTCAACCTATCTTAGCCATCATTCTTGATACAATTCTTTATATTTAGAATTTACTTACTTCAACTCTAGTTCCTTTTGACTTCTACCCTTACTCCAAACTTTCACTGAAAGCTCAGTTGTGCTTAGCCTTTTTTGCTACAATTATTCGTTTTAACTGATAGTTCTCTCTCCCATAGAGATAAAATTCAACTGGATAAACAGAACCCAGAGAAAGTTCTAGCAGTGACCTCACTATGGTGAGCAAGAAAGCGAATCAGATAAGAATCTTATCCGATTCGTAACTTCTTTTGGGGTGTTTTGTGTACTTTCAAGACAGAAAATTACATATGGCTCCAACAACATTTTTAAGGAGAGAGAAAATGAGAAAGGGGAGAGGGGGAGAGGTTAGAATGAAATTGACATTCTTCTTTATTATCTGTGTTGCTATTTATGATCTCAGCCTTATATCAATTAATATTTTTCTCAGTGATTATGAATGAATTAGGGAAGATTTGAAAGGGTGGATCTGCAAAGAATGTGGTGTGCGAAGTATCTGTTTGAAAGCTTAAAGAGCTACATCCTCTGGACAGCTTGTTCTTGGTCCAAAGACTTTGCCTGGTTGTGTGTGTCACAATTCTTCTTCTGCTAGGATTTGACAATGAAATGAAGCAGTTGTGCATGCATAAATTCTCATGAAGACAATGGGCAAAAAAAATGGCAGGAGTTGTATCAAAATGTCTGGCTGCTCTAATGTTTAAGGAGAGTTTCTTCTTATCAACTTTTGTGAAACCTCTTTCCAATACTTCACACAACCCCCGAACTTTATTGAGAACTTATTAAGAATGCCTTGCCATGATAACTGACAATATAATCTAAACCAAGAGTATTTTTATACGTGTTTAATTTGTGCTCTAAGACCATATTTGCCAAGAGAGAGAGAAATTGATATTAAAACAATAACAATCTTAATTAAACTGATTACTTAAATGCATAAAGAATTATGTAACCTCCTACAAAAATTGGATAAAATGCTGGTCAGTGATTATAGCAAAGCATTTGAACATATAAGGGAAAATTTCACTTTTCTTTGTACATTTTTTTAATTAAAATTTTAGAAGAGACATAAAAATGAACAAAGTAATGAAGAGCAGAAGCAGTAAAGAAAGTTAAAAACTGAAAAAAGCGAAAGTGCGGGGGGCGGGAATTGAAAAGGAAAAAAAAAAGCAAAAGAAGCTTCTGATTTCCTTTGCAGCAAATATATAAGTACAATCACAAAATTATCTCTTACTCTATGATTACAAAAAAACCCCAACCCCACTCTTTTCTGTTCTCTAATACTTTTTCCTAATCATCAAAACCACAAATGCCTTTTTTTTTCTGTTTCATGCAAAACAAGTCTATAAGGTCTTCTAGTTGACCCTAAATGTGAGAAAACTCATTTTTCACTTTGTCCATCATAATCCCACATCTGGATGTTAAAACCTAGAAGGATCTCTGGTTTTGCCCATGGAGAGAATAAATCTCATCCTGGGGAGAAAGGTGGAGGCAATGTAGCTTTACAAAAATTATTCTACTTAAAAGCAACTCTGGTTCCTCAGAGTTTCTGGCTGGGAAAAATGCAGTAGTACTGAAATAATCAAGACATGAGAACTGCTGCCATCTTTTATGCTTGGGATAAGTCTGATTATTATTATGGTGTTCCTTGCGTTGGGATGGAGCTTATCATGACATACTAATGCCACAACACAATCCCCAAAATGTGGGTGGATGCCTTAATACAAATCTCCCCACGTATTGCATAGCATACTAGCCAAAGAGAAAACCATACTGGTCTAGTGGTGAAGGCATCAAGTTAGAAAGCAGGAGACCAGGGGTTCAAGTCCTGCCTTAGGCATCTAATTCAGCTGGGTGACTTTGGGCCAGTCACTCTCTCTCAGCCCAACCCACTTCACAGGTGGTGGTTGCAGGAGAAAATAAGGGGAGGAAGATGTATTGAATATGTTCACCACTTCGAATTATTTATAAAATAATAAAGGCGGGATATAAATAAAATAAATAAATAATAACAACTCAAAAGAAGAGACAGAACACTGATCTCATACATTTCTGCTTCACTCTTTCTCTGTTCTTCTGCTGTTTTCCCCCTCTTAGCTGTGTACAGAGAACTCTGGACAAATAATTCTAAAAAGAGTATTTTGCATGCAAATAATACTAAAGTTTGTTGCTTCTGTGATACCCTTGTATGCATGTTGCATTCTCTCTGGTTTCAGATTTTGCATCACATTCAGTCACCCAACTGCTGTCACAGATAAAACTGGGATCTGGGATTGCAAGGAAGATTTTACTCAAATCTAAATGGTTGTAAGGAGAGATGCCTTCAGAGTTTTCTGTCCAAGGTAGCCAACTGTGTAAGAGATGGAATGGGGCACATGGACAGGTGAAGTGTAAAAAGAAGAATTCAGCACCTACAGTCCCCCTTACTGCAAAGCACTCATGGGTCTGGTTAAAGCTTGGATAAGGTTTCTGAATTTTAAACCAAAGGGGCTAATTTTACTTTTTTAAAAAAAGGCATGCAGATTATTTCCACAGATGGCCTAAATTAGCCGCTGGCTATTCAGAATATTGCTTGCTTTGCTGTAAAACATTCTCATTGATTCTAATCAAGCTCATAGAAATTTAGCAATAGGTGCATGTCAGTATATGGAAACGATCCATAAATATTTTTATACTTGACTTACAATTTAACTTCTGTTTTCTCAGAGTAATAAGTGTGTATTCTGAACCTTGTCTTCTTTGATACCCATGACCCAATGCATTAATTTGTTTTCTCACATGCACACACATATATATTTAGAACTCGGTTAAGCATATGTTCTATCCATAATTAACTTTCAATTGAACTTCAAACAACCTAACCACAAAGAGGTTGAAGTTAATTAAAGCTAGGATTACAATATTTTATTTTCTGAAAAACAGTTCATTAGAAGAGAGAGCAGTTTAACTCAAAACTCTATAAGGACTTTTTGCGGAAAATGGATAAAAAAATAGCTGGTGATTTCTAGATTTATTAATAGGGGTCAAGTGCGGGGAAACATGTTACTTAGTTTAGAGGGGGGGAAATACTCTCAAATATATTTGTGTTGTAAAGAAGAGTAGAAGTCACTTCTTTTATTTTTCCTCTTCTTCCTCTTCATTTTTTATTGTTTGCAACACTGTGTAGCTCTCTGACTTTTTCTATATTGTTTCATATTTGTATTTTTAAAATAAAATAAAATTATAAGGAAAAATTATAAGGAAAAAAAAGGAAGAGGGCAGCTGACAGAACGATGAGTAACACAAAAGCCTACAATTAGTTTTGCTCCTCTTTGACAATAAAAATGCAAAAGTCTCATTAAACCAGTTGCCCAGAGATTATTGGGTTTGAACCAGAGATTCAAAATCAAACATTTTCACCAATGAAATCTATGTTTGCTACATAAAAGTACAAGTTTTACCACCTAATGTTTGTTGTGTGTAATCACAAGCTACTGAAATCATACTTTCCTGCACGAAATTATCGGTCTTTACTATTATACCAGAGTTTGCAGGGTGAATCAAAATACCGTGCCATTTAACAATTTAAATGATTTTTCCCCCCTGAAGAAAAAATCTCTCTCAAAAGAAATCAAACAAAAACAAAGCTGCCAAAGCTGATGCCTCATGAGTAGCAATACTGTACCACTGTTTATATAATTGCTAGCCACTCCCTCCTCCCTTTATGCATCAATCAGCAAGCAAAAGGGATGATACACTTTCCCAGAAACTATAGCTAGAAACTATAGCTAGGTATCATTGTTTTCTCTTGCAGGCATACTGCATGCTCCAGCCTCAGACATTTCAATATATTTTTAATTCCCTCATGGATGAATCTTGGCTAGAAAAAAAAAGTATCTGCAAACTCTGGATATAAGGTAGCATTAGTTATGTTTACTAAAAATCCATTATTACTATTTTTAGCCATCGTTATAGCAATTTGATCCTTCCTTTTGCCATCCATATTGTTGGGAGGACAAGATCGTCTAAAACAAATGGATCCTTCACCTGATTAGGACCATCCAACGCTGCATTAGAGAAAAATATCTCACCAATTGTGGTATACACACAGACACACACATGCACACACACAAAGATTTGAAACATCCAAAATGTGCCCTTTAGTTTAATTTGAACCTCTGCCCACACTTGCATCATGTGTTAACTGTTTCTATACATTCTCACATTTGAAAACTTAATTTATTTCCAGATGTCCCCATAATTGATTATTTACAGCTTCAACTATGAAGACTATGCTTAATTACCCTTATGTGAACTTGGATTCTGTAGGTTTCTAATAGTAAATTTCCATAGTGATCTAGGGATAGAGCATGTAATTTTAATGAATTGTGATGTTTGTTGGCAAGCATCGTATGACAAATTTACTGTGTTCGCATACAGGGTGAAATGGCATGCCCTTAACTGCTCATCCAATAACTGAAC
>JANHFL010006693.1:11184-23202 GCA_032468155.1 Oxyrhabdium leporinum | reverse complement strand
AGTCTGAAGGCCAAGGCAGGGGATTCAAGAGGCTGAAATGCCTTATGAGGAAATATAGTCATTTTTAACTGTAAATAGATGATAAGTAGATGATAGATGGATGGACGGACAGATGGACAGACAGATGGATGGACAGATGGACAGACGGATGGATGGACAGACAGATATAGATAAAAAGATACAGATGATTGATTTACTTAGGAAATGTTGACCATGTGCATATGAAGTTCTAGATGCTCACTAGAGGGTCTAGTTTGTAAGTTACGGTTTATGAGTAACCTGGCTAAGTAAGGCTTGTGGTTTAATCAGAAAACCACAATTCAAAGAATGAACCATGCCAGAGGCTCAGCCTGGCTTAGAAACTGCTACTGTGTCTGACAACTTTGTCTTTGGATGATTTATGACATGGGTTTCCACCTCCTGAAAGAAATGCCCTTCCTTTCTTTCTTTCTTTCTTTCTTTTTCTTTCTCTTCCTTCTAGTGCAACATCTCAACTGTGATCGAGCAGCTTCGTCCACCAAAGTTTTTCACCTGCTCCTCTGCAGACACAGCGCGGACCTGTGGAACATCGGCATTAGCTTGTTCATCCAGGACGGCCCTTTCCTTGTGGTGCGCCTGATCCTGATGGGCTATTTTCAGGTGGTGAACCAGATGCTCGTGTTTTTTGCCGCCAAGAATATTTTGATCGTGTTGTTGCAGCTGTACCGCCTGGTGGTGCTATCGCTCGACTTCCATGCCTCCCTCCAGCGCAGGGCAACAAGCCAGAAAGGAGCCACTTCCAGCTGTCCCTGTGAGCCCAGCTCCATCAGCCTCCCGTCCAATGGCCTGCTGGATGGAGGCAACTCTACTACCCTGGAGGAGACCTTCCCAGACTCAGCTGAGTGCTTGTGAGGGAAGGTCTCTTCTGCCCCAAGACCAGCCCCATTCGAATGGGATGGCCTCGGCGAGCAGCCTGTTTGTCCACTGCAAGACAGGGGTCCCATCCTAGCAGCAAAGGGGAGATATTTGAGATAGGAGAGAACAAAATCCATTCTATTGATTGGGTGGATTGTTTGACCTGGTATCCACGCTAATTATCCATTGTATATTTGATGGGACTCAGCTGAGGTGGTTTTTTGGTTGGTTCTTTTTTTGGGGGGTTCGCTTGTTTTAATGTGTGACATTTGGGGACGCCATGATTGCCTTCAGAGCCCTGTCATAGCAGAATCTTTACCTGAAATTCAGGTCTACGTCTGGGGCATAATGCAGGTCCCCTTGATCTTCTAGTCTGAGAATTCAACTTTGACCATGATATGGACGTTCAAATAGATGGAGAGAGCATTTTCCTGTTTTCTGTCCATCCCGGACACATTATGTATTCAATGAATGCTACAATGGCTGGTTTTACAATTGCCTTTTCCTCGTATAGGTTGAGGTCGGCATGGCTTGCCACAGAAGGATTTCAGAGCCTTGTGTAATGCTAGAGTTTGTTCTGGTGATTACAGGCCATTTTCCTCCTGGCTCTATTTTATTTTACACCAGCATCGAGTTTGATGTAACCTTGTCCCAGTTCACCCTGCTCTACCCTGTTTACAGTGCCTCTTTCCTACAAAGCAATGGGCCAGCTTCCACTGATACAGATAGAGTGGGATTTTTCTGGGGGAGGGAGGGAAGAAAAATCCAGGTGGGCGTGGCCTTCCCAGGTGGGTGTGGTCTGTCTCTAAGAGGAGACGATTGGGAAAGCTACTCATGTTGTCCCAACCAAGATGTTGCCGTCAAGAATAAATCATGAGGAAAGTTCTGATGGAAACACAGCCAGTCCTCTCTCGACTCTCTACCATGCCATGAATTTTGTCTTTTTTCATCTGAGCAATAACACTTTCAGGTTTCAGCCTTTGAAATGAAATATTGTATTAGCTTATCAAAGGCTGGCCTGTGTAGAGTAACTTTGTTATTATTTGCAGGGAAAGACCTGTTCAAAGTTTTGTTATTGCCGAATTTAGTTTTGATATAGTGTACGTGATTATTCCTCCTCTTTTATTTCTGAATGTTGATATCTTTTGTTAGTGTGAACACAGTTCTTAATGCAAAGAGAGGAGATTTATTTTTTTTTAATAAACCAGGAGATTTGTATTTGCTTGGGAAATGTTTATCTGGCGGCGTCTTTGTTATCTTTCTGCTTCCCCTCCCTTATCTGCATGGCTGCTTCCCCTCCACTAACTCTGATTTGAGGGGTGGGTGGGAAAGAGAACAACTGACCTTAAGAGAAGAGGAGGGAAGCTCTCCTGACCTCTGAACTTGGTGGCTCCCACCCTCCTCTTCCTCTATTTTTAGCAGTTGGGGGAGTTGGGGGAGGGGCAATCAGATCCCTAAAATCACTGAGTCCAGGTCAGCCGCAGGACTTTCCGGGGAACATGATTAAAGATGGCGTTCAAATCCATGGCCTTCATTTTAGTGCTGAGTGAGGAATATGCAATCAACAACAGAACAAAGTTTCCTGAAGAAACACACAAAAGGGGCTTCTAGACTTCGGCTTGTTTTACGGACTCATCAAATTTAAAACCAGGAGACAGAATTGTCCCTGTCTGTGGAGAGAACAGGCAGAGGAAAGAGGGTGGCCTGGAGGACAGCCTCTGGCCATTTGCCAGAAATGACTGCTCCCGACTCTGGGGTGAATTTTTATCCACCTAGTCGATAAGAAATGAGTCGTTACTATGGCAATTCTGACATTGTGAGTGTCGCGTTGCAGTGCAGTGCAGTGCAACAATCAAAGGCAGTTCTGCTTTCTACATGTGAGGCACTGCTGCGTAGGTGCAACGGTGACGGGGAATTATGGGAAGATGGGCCAAGGGTGGGATGATAAAGGTCAATAGGAGAATAGCTTCACAGGGTTTCCTCAGGCCAGGCATGATTTAATAAGTGAGCCACTTTGTTAATATGTTGGGGGTGTGATTTTTGAAAGCAACTTGGCCCCGGTTGTGTTCTGTGCTTGCTGATCATAGTCCCCAAGTTTCACCCGGGTTTCCATCTTCACAACAAAGGGGATCACAATCTTGTAGGCCAAGAAAGACTGCCGGGTTTCATGGCCGCCCAACTGTGGGCCGACACTGATCTGATGGGAGTTCTGATTTATTTTTATGAATCTTATGAAATGTGGGGGCTGCTTGACTCCGAAAACTTGCACTCAAAATAGAAAACAATGAAAAGGAAATTCCATGTCTCTGGACTTACACACTCCCTGCAAGAGAAAACACAACGGGGCTTCTCAACAAGCATCCTTCCTGCCCCTCGACACTGAGAGGAAAAACTTTGATCTGGAAGACTCCTGGAACATCACCAGGCTGGGAGTCATGCGGAAGACACAATTGTATTGGGCTATTTGTATTCTTGATTGGATTGTGGTTGGATTGGATACTGTAAGTTGCATGCTGCAAACTTCCATTGTCATCTCTGATTCAACTGGTACAGGAATGCAATGCAATGCATGCATGAATGAATGAATGAACAAATCCCACCAGGATTGCTTTCAAAGGGACCGAGAGGGGCTGGAAGGGGACATTATTTCTGAGGAATCCAAATGAAAGGATGTTTCCAGTTGGACTTTCCAAGTATGGTATTGGGGCGGACTTAAGATGTAAAAGCTGTGAAACCATCCTTTTCTTTTGTTCTCTCTGCACCGCCAGGTTGACGGGGGCATTTGAGCAAAGCCGAGGCTGTAATAAATTACACCTCTAATAAATCTAAGGGGTGGTGGTGGATTATGGGAAGTGATAACAAAAATAATACCTGTGCGTGTCTTACAGAATTATTTGAAATAAGCCCTAAGGCTTTGAAATGCTCCCAGAGCTGCAGGATAAAAGACAAGTATGAATATGAAACAGAAATAGGCGCAATAAACTGCAGAGATTAAAAAGAAGAAAGAGGCAACAGCAAAACGTATCACATTTAGGGGGCAAATCAAGGACTAATAAACCACGGGGTTCCCTTGGCAAACGCTACATGTATTTTATGGCAACTACAATAAAGGAACTTCAGAAGAACTGGGGACACTCGTGAACCCGAGACTTTATTCTCATTTTTGTTTAGTCACTTAATTAAAGCAGCACTTAAAATAGATGAAGCACTTTATGTGTTGCAATGAACACGCACAAATCGCCATTAAGAGATTTGCAGGCTAAGCATCTGGTGGGCCACTAAACAGGAATACTATTATCTCTCTTGGAACACAGAAACAGAATCAGAAGCAACAAAATCTGCTGCCACCTAGTGCCCAAAGTGCAGAATTATATTATCCAGATGTCGGAAGACACAAGAGCAGAGATTATTAACCAGGTGAAATGTCAACGAAACACCACACAGTGTCTTGCCCTAGAGATGAGATTCATTTTAAAATAGTCCATTAGTGTAATTCAAAGGGGAAAAAAAAAACCCCTGTGTGGAATCACAGCACATGTTTAACAGCCTAGAGCAATTTCGCTTGCTTGCTTTCTGGTAAATTGGTCTTATGTGTTTAGGTGATATCTTTGCTAGAAGAAAGAACAGAAAACTGCTATAAGTGGATGGAAACTTCATTTCAGATCTACAGGCCAATTTTTACCTTTATACTTAATTTACAGATTCCACAGGCTGCTCGGTTCAAAGCACATGATTTATAATGGAACAGCTTTACCCCGAGAGCTGTGGCCGTGAGGATCCTCAGCTGCCAATTAGCTGGGTTGAAAAAGAAGTCAAAAGGTGCCATTCCTGTAGGACTTTCTTATTTTCTTCTCTTTGAATTCAGCTAATTGTCAGTTCTACCCCCAACCCACCCCCCAAAAAATTTTTTTTAAAAATATCTCAGACCAGACTGCCGCCTATCCACGAGAGATGAAGTGTGAAGTTGCATGTCTTGGCTCAACAAAATAAGGCAAAATACTCAAAGAGCTTTTGTGGACAGCTGCTGTGACCTTTCCTTGCAGCGCCTAAGGCCATCCCGAGGGGCTGTCAATCAAATGCGATGGTGTCTGCAGTTCAAGAGGACCAGCTAGTGAGAGATGTGCCAGGACTCTGCCCGGGATGCTCAAAACTGTTCCAGTTCAAGATGTATCTTCTCTGCCTGATGCCCTCTGGAGCTGCAACCCAACACACCTGAGGGGAAAGCTTGGAAAGGGCCACACTGGATAATGGAAGGAAAAGTTGGATTGGGAGAAGATAATGCCCAGTTTGCTCTTCTCCAAGAGGGCAACAGAAAACACAGGCAGGTAAAAGAAACAATAATTGTATAGTCGGAAAACTTTGGCTGTACTATAGAATTAGATAAGTGGCAAAAACTTCAGGATAGGAATTGACAATGGCTACTGCATATAAGGGTGCAGCCCCTGCAGTGAATCCAGTAATGATTTTGACCTTCAACTGCAGAACTAAAATAATTTTAAAAATTGGCCTAAGAGGTGACAAGCAAGAATCCAACAGGAAGGGGAGGGATTTAGCTTCTGTGATTATCTTGGAATTATAGGAGCTTCTGAAATGTGCTTTTTGTGCTACAGAATACAGATGGTTTCAAGATAAGCAGATGCTGCAGGATGGCACTCATCCCTTTACCTGCACATTTTGGTACCTGCGCTCTTTACATGCAATCAGCTGAAATGATTCTTGCAGGTGCTGTAAATCCCTCTGCATTTCTCCAAAAATTTTCAGTGCTAAATTCTCCTTGTGAAGCCTGGAGGAATCCGCAACCTATGTAAGCCTTCAGGGCAGGCCCCCTGCCCAGCATTAGCATCAGCACTGAGTGCTTAGAGTATATTTTTTGCCTTCCTCTGAATTTCCAAATCCTCTTTCTAAAGTGTAAATGCATCCAGGAAAACCATCACTTCAGGTAGCTTTTTCTGACAGCTGCAGTTCTGAAAATAATGAAATAGTACCAAGCTATGTCCAAATTCTCCTCCAGACAATTCCTGGAAGGCTGGTTGGCATTCAGACAAATCTGGTACTGTCTGTGAATTGCCCCATCTTTGTAAGATGTTCTTGGTGCTTCATTCCCCACTCTTTGGGCAAAATGATGACTCAGAGCACAGTCACATCCAGGAGCTGATCCAGTGGTGGGATTCAATTTTTTTTTACTACAGGTTCTGTGGGCGTGTCTTGGTGGGCGTGTCTTATTGGCCATGTGACTGGGTGGGCGTGGCCACCGGACACCCCATTTTGGTCCTAGCAGGTGTCCCTGAAGCCTCCTGGGAGCAAAAACGGGCTGCGGGAGGGCTGCGCCGCATCCCCCATGCCCTGTTTTGGGCCTATTGGGCCTCCCTGCAGCCTGCTGGGAGCCAAAACGGGGTGTGGGGGGGCCTGTGCCGTACCCCCCTGTGCCCTGTTTCGGGCCTAGTGGGCCTCCCCAAAGCCCTCTGGGAACCAAAACGGGGCCACACCGCACCCCTCCTCACCCCGTTTCAGGCCTGGTTGGCCTCCCTGCACTTACCTGGGACTCAAAACAGGGCCCGTGGGGAACTCCAGGAAGGGGTGGGGCCACCCAGAATCTTTCCTACCGATTCGTGTGAACCGGCCCAAACCGGCTGAATCACACCACTGAGCTGATCCCTCTCTTCCTTTTGCTGTGTCCCTCACATTTCTCAGAGCAAGGAGCTTTGGCACAATCTCATCAAACAGCATCTTCTCACTGAGCAGCTGATGGATCTTCCTCTGTTCAGAGATTTTAACGCCTTCCTGGTTCCTTAGATGGACAATATGACGTTAGGCCGATGTCTAGGCTTTGCCTGGAAGCTCTTTTTCTTTTTGGCCATTGCAAATTGTTATTACAAAAGAGAGTGAACTTTGATCATTCTTTCATGGTTGAGGGAAATGTGTTGATCATCTAGGCATTATATATCCTCAGTCTGAGCATTTTTCTCAGCTGAACTGTTTCCTACAAAACACAGGCAGCCTGTTGAGTGGGCTGCCTGCTCACAGATGCTAACACATTGCTCAGCAATAAGGAAGCAATAATCACATATTATTGCCACAATTTTATCATCAATATGTCCCTTTGAAGAGAACTATTGTGGTTCCTAAATTAAACTGCTCTTTATTGCCCAAACAACTTAAATATGTGTATTAACCCCCCCTCCACCCTAAAACATTTTATTCTTTGTAAAAGTCTCCTCTATAACCCAAACATTTAACTTATTATAACAGGCTGAGTAACTAAAGCCACAATCCTATTTTTAGCTATTTGAGAACAAATATCGTTGAACCTAATGGGATTTCTAAGCATGGAGATATCGGATTTTGGTATTGTGCCCATCACAAGTTCCATCGAAGTGCCAGATGAATGACTCTCTCACGGCATCTGCACCCAAAGGCAGGCAGTGGCACAGTTTGCCAGGAAATGTGCTCACCCTGGCTTTCACTGCTTGGGGATGAGAAAAGCAAAAAATTGCCCAGTCATTCTCAGAGGAGAAAGAGGCCCAAGGAAGAGTCAAGGTAGATTCTTCAAGGCATTTCCACAGAACCAAAGGGGCATTTCAAAGAGAAGGATTTTCTGAATTTTGTGTTAGCAGTTTTTCAATTTCAATCAGGAATCTGAATGTTCACTCTTGATTCATAATTCCTCCTGTCCTGGTCTATATTTGAAAACTAATGAGGTGACTCTGACCATTCCTAAGAGAGAAATAATTATTTCTTACACTGATTCATGTTCACACAACAGTTTCTTTTACAGAGGGAATTATACAGGTTTTCCAATAAAAGGCATCACGTGTCCTTCCAGCTGTTACTTTACACAAAGCCAACTTGATATGCTTAATGGGAATACAGTATTTAGCAGTTAATAGAAAAACAGCTGGATGGAAAGAAATTTCAACCTTTAATATTTGATTCGGTCTACAATAAATCATTTTCCAGAATTGTTGTACAGCGTTGAAACCAAATGAAAAAGAGTGATCAGATCTGACTATTGCATTTCCAAGATTTCCAAGCAATCACCTGTGCCTCCCTCTTGAATACCATCCCTCTAGAGATCCATCTTGCTTCCATTTTAGAAACTTAGCTAGTCTTCTAGGCCTTGGGGTAGGGAGTTTCTGTCAGTTACATTTATGATATATGGAATGTGCTGTGTACAGATATAAATTATTTCTCTTTTTATATAGTTTTCTATCTTTTTAAGTGTAAGATGCTCAAAGTCATCCCGCAGACACGTGGCCTTTAAATTTCATAAAAAACCAAATAAATAATCAATGAATCAATAATGAAGTAATATTTCATGGATAAAACATTTTGCACCAGTTTTCTCAACGTGAAAGGAAATAATTATCTTCTATCGATCCTCCTATTCAGCATGAACCCAAGATCACTGGTTATGATCTCTTGCTATTATTCTCACCTCTTTTTTACATGCGTATCTGTCTTTAGATCAGTCTTTACTCCTGGTGGCTCCCTGGACATGCCCCAGAGGTTTCTTAGCAGCATTTTGGGAAGTTGATTTGCTCTATTCATCTTCTTCCAAAGGCCGAGTGTGACTGACCCAAAGTCACCCAGCTACCTTCATGCCAAAGGCTGGCTAAACTTGGTTTCTAGTCCAGTCTTTAACCCTAGAAGACCAGCAGAGGGCAGCGAGTAGACACAGAAAATTCTACTGCAGTTATTCCCTGCCCTCTGGTGGCTGTTTATAGTTGTGCATCCACATGTGTTAGAATCAGTAGTTGCTTTTTTTTTGTTTATGTGGGAACAGTGCTATACAAGTAAGTTATTCTAACTCAGGTGATGGAGAGAGGGTTCACAGAGAGAGGGCTGCATCAATGGCTTGCCATATCATTTTCTTTCCCCTGCACAAATCAATCATATTGTTTTATAGAGGAAAAAGTTGGTGTGCTTAGATATTTTGCTTAATGAGCAGTGGTGGGGAAGCTGCTTTCGATCAGAAAGATGGCCCTGAAGGAAGGATTAGCCCTCTCCTCCCAAGTACTGCAATGCCGCCATCCAGTCATGTGGCTTATTAAAACAGGATGGAAAGTTAATCGCAGATCTTCTGTTTCTTCTACACTTATTCTCCTGCTTTAAACAGTTATATTCTTCCAATAAGGAGATCTGTGTATTCCTTTGCTTGTAAAGGAAGCAGTGCTGATGAGCATAAGGAATAATAACCAGATTTGCCTGCATATAAAGAATAGCAATAATGCCCCTCTTCCCAAGGACTAGCTATTTCCCTCCTCCTGCAGATGTAACACAGTCCAGTCCAATTTCTCTCTCCCACCTCCAGCCTCCATTCCACCTCCAGCCTCCAAATTTTGAGTTTTAACAGGATGTTCAGTTTGAATCTTCCAGGTGTTGCAGCACTTAAAGTTTTCAACATTCCTAAAAGCAAGGAATAAAAATGACTCCCAAAGGAACTATTGAAAGTCTGTAACTCTTTCGCTATGCATTATGCATTCGCCAAATTTGCTGGCGGTGTTGTAAGTTTGAAGCCTCCCGCTGGTTTTCATTACTGTTACAGACTCTTCGATCTGAGCCGGGCAGATACTGCTCTGAACAGTCTTCCCCTGTGTGTCTATGTGTGCGTGTACACACACACACATTTAGTCCTGGTTTCTTATCACCTCGACTTTCAAACCGAGTTTACTTCAAAGTGAATTCTTCTTTCCTTCAGATTCCTTCCTTATTCCTTTCCACAATTAGCCCAACGCATATCCTGCCACAAACCTGAGAGATGATAAATTTGCTATCTTCTTAACATCCAAATTACCTCTGGGTTTTTAATTTACACATTTACCAAGTACACCAAGAAAGCATCCTAGGAGAACGGACTAAGCATTACAAGAAGATTTCCCTGAGCCCCAGGAAAGTTGCCAGCAATGCTGGGGTTGATCACATCCCTAGGAAGGTTCCTTCTGGCTTCCCAGCCCAGCCCAGCCCAGCCCAAAGGAACCCACCAGATTCCTCTCCCCAAGAGAAATCCCCGGGTGGAGGAGGCTTTCTTCCCCACCCTGCCCTACCTGTTGCCAGGCTCCTCTGTGCCAGGCCCAAATACAGCCCAAGGATTTGGGCACATGAGGCTAAAAATCCTGCAAGCATCTTTTTCCAGCCTGGACAGAAAAAAACCACTTTAAAGAATGAAAAGCTGTCCCACTCTGGGCCACCCCAATCAGGAGGAGGGGAGATGAAAGTTTTGTCCTCTTTAGACTCTGCCTGGCTCTGAAGACTTTGGCTGCTTCTTCAGGGTGGAGTAGGGGTCCTGCAACACACACACCCCCTGGCATTTTGGCCCCACTCGATAGAAAGAGGTTTTCCCCATTAATAATCCACCTGCTTAGCTCTCCGGGGATCTATGCAATCCTCTGTTGCTTCTCTCCTCCAGAATGGAAGGGAAGCATTAAACTAATGCTGGAATCAGGGACCCTCCCAGTTCTGGATTTATTTCCCCTGCTTTTTGGCCCATTCACTCCCATCGGCCTCCCATTTACTTTTAGATTACAAATCATGGCTGTATTAAAAGGTTTTGCTTGTAACTTCCCATTTCATTTCAGTCCCTCCATGGGCAAGCAATTTTATAACCTGTGTCTTAATTCCTAGAGAGGACTTATATATTTCGCGGGAGAAATGGAAGAGGCGACTCTCTCTTGCAGCCTCCTTCCCTCTTTACGTTCCTAGATGGTGACTTTCATCATCAGAGTTGCTGGATGTGCAGCGAGGACTCCAGGATCCAAGCAGCCTCTCGGTCTCTGCAAACCGAAGGGGTGTGTGTGTGTGTGTGTGTGTGAAATCGCGCAAAGATCCCCCTGCACAGACCCACAGTTCGTCCCCTCCCAAGCAGCTCCTGTCAGCCTAGCAAGGTAGTCCAGACAAGAAGCTTGCCCAGGTGAACTACTTCTTCTTTACTGCAAGGCTGCATTCACAGAATCTTGCCAATCTACACTTAACTCCCCCGCCCCCACCACCATACAGCCCAAGAAATTAGGGAGGGTTACTTTTGAGATGTTTGCTGCACGTCTATCCCCTTCCCCCCATTTCATCCGCCCAACCAACAGATCCTGGCTGTCGGTCTTCCCACTCTCTCCCAAAATACCCCCCCCTCCGTGTTTTCCTCATGTTGTTGATTTCTGTTTCTTTTAGCCTTGTCCCTCTTCTTAACTGTTAGCAAGATTTTATGACCGAGCAAGTTGAAATCAATTGACACTTCACATTGCATGGGTAAAGATCAAATGGTTGAATTAAACATGCGCTGCTTTTTGATTTTACACTTGGGGTTATTTTAGCTTGATACAGGCTACGAGTTTCAGACTTGTCATCAGTGACAACTTTTTCCCTTCAGTTTGTAATGTGTAATGTGTAATGTGTAAAGAGACAACTCTCTTTGCAGTCCCTGACTATTCACCTCAGACCACAAGGTGGCGCTGACGTCTACAGACGGGAGCTCTTCCTTAAGTGTTTTGGCACCGATTTTCCAGAAGGGTCGCTGGGGGCAGCCTTTCTCATTGTTTCTCATTGACTGTAATGCTGCATCTATCTCGAGTTGTTACTTTAAGATTAAGGAAGTGGTGCAAGAGAAGCCTGGCAAGACTGGGAAATGTGAAGGCAAAGACTTGGACTCGTGTGGTCAGAGTGACTGTCATAAAAGAAAAGAATATTTAGAAGCAACGAGATTGTTTGCATACACCAACGATAAAACTCTGCTACATGTCAGGAAGGGAATCAACCTTCAAACCCCTGTCCAAACAGTTCTGGAAAGGTTTTCTGCTCCACCGGTGGAGTCAAGATGGTGACTGCGATTGGTGTGTTCAAAGCTGTTTTTTAAAATGTGTTGTCCGTGAGATGCACATGAAAAACACACTTCATTGCCAGCATCTTGTCTCTTTTGGCCGCAGCCTCTGGATGTCCCTGTCCTTGGCCCATCTTTGAAAAAGAGACACGAGCAGGAAGCATCATTCTTAGACTACTAAAATCAATGCGGTGCTAACGGTGCCCTTCAGCTCTCTCGCTCTCTCACCCATTGTGTTATCAAAAGGAGCCTAGGTGGCGCAGTGGTTAGAGTGTTGAACTGCAGGCCACTTCTGCTGATTCAATCTAGCGGTTCAA
>JANHFL010006692.1:28013-46196 GCA_032468155.1 Oxyrhabdium leporinum | reverse complement strand
GCCGTATGAAAAATCAGAACAGAACAAGAGTTTAGGATAAGGGGAATATTGTTATACATATTTTTATATAACACATTTAAAAGGAAAAGTAAAGGCTAAGACTTTGAAAAAGGATGTATCCTTAAAAAAATAAAAAATGACAAAACCCAAAAACAATCTTAAGGGCATTTGGGAACTTATAGATAGCAATGAAATACCATGAAAGGCAGAAAAATCATTATGCTAATATAGAATGCATAATAATTTGAAGGCACAGATAATTTCTGTACTAATCCTTGGCATTGGGACAGTTCAGAAGGTCTACAAACTATTCTTCTTCTTCTTCTTCCTCCTCCTCCTCCTCCTCCTCAAGAGGGTAATATTTAAATTTTTGGCATCACTGAAAATATTTAATAGCCCTGAGTATGCATATATTTGGAAACACTATCTGTAAAATGATTTATCTTTGGCCCAATTGTATTTGTTCATTTTTACATCCTTCAACTGGATAATTAGTATGTAAAGCCTCAAAGTACTCAGGACAAAGGGGCTTTGATGAATAAAAGTGTTTCATTTCATCTACAGATCAAAACTAGAACACATTGTAAATTCCAAAGCAAAAGAGAATTCAAATTAGAAGTTTGTTTTCTGAACTTTCTTTACAGTTCCCCACAAATATGAAGCCATCAGTACAATCATTCTCCTGGGTTGGAGAAGTATTATCTTCTTTTTACAAAAAGAGTTCAGTAGAGAAGGGCTACTTCTGCGATATTAAAATAATATTCAAATGCAGTAATATTCTTCTTTGCTATTATTTTAACAATGTTGTATGAAAGAAATAATTGCGTAAAAACTGATAGGGCCAGAGAGGAAACTAATGTGTTGATTTTATCTAATGAGCTGATTTTGCTCCCACATTTCATTGAAAATTTTATATTCAAGAGTTATTTGAAAATCTAAAGTTAGAAAACATGAAAGTCAGAATTATTTGCATCTGAGGGTTGGGGGCACACAAACAAACAGAAGGAATCAATGATAAAAGCTGCATTGAATTGAATTGATGCAACACAAGCTCTGCTCTTTTTCTCAGAGCTCACCTGTGTCACTGCAAATTCTTTATTTGATACTAACCATGGTGAAAAGAAAAGAAGGAACTATGAGTGAATCATGATGGAGAAATACTGCTTTTGTTCTACCTCTGGTTTATGCATTAATCCTGAACCTACTGGACAATCCCTGAGAATGGAAAACCTCTTAAAATTATCCCTTTAAAAACATTTTCAAGGAATTGCTAGCAATTGTCATAACAGTTGTTTTCTTGCTCTTCATCCTGGACAGCATAGTAGATGTGATGAATACTTCTGTGAGACATTCCTCTTACAAACTACAAGTATTTGATCCAAAATTCCAATAACACAAATATATATGGGAAGGGTACATGTAAATATTAACGCTAAGAATAACTCGATGATACCAGCAACACCACTTTTTTTTGGCAAAGAGAACTTCCCAGGAGAATACCTTGGAAATGGACTGAAGTAGAAATGTAAAATGTGTTTAGCCAAGTATTGGATGATATTTTAAGCAATCACAGATGGTGGTGCACTAGCTGGTTACTGACAGCAGTTATCAGCTTTACAAAAGGTTTTGACAGGTCTCATAGTAAATGATTAATTACTGTAAGGCTTCCAATTTCCTCTTTTTTTCCACTCATGGCTTAGGGTGAAATCTGTGGCTCCTATTACACTACTCACAAAACAGGAAATGTCTTTTCACTGCTGTGGCCAAGAACCAATCACCAGTGCAAAAGTGGGCTAAATATACTCCAGTGTATGCATGTCAATTTTGTTTGGAAAAACCTTTCCTCAAGGCCCAAGAAAAGAAGCAAATTAACTTGCTTTCTGGATAATCTTTTATTGTGCTATATAGGCAATGATTGCTAAACAGTCCAACAGGGCTGTTGGTTAACTGGATCTCATGTCCAGAAGGATGAGATATTGAAATATCGAGTAGAAGTAACTTCAGACATCTGTCTTTTTTTGTTTCTCACTATCTCATTGAAAATACTTTAGTCATTCTTATCTTTGCTAATATAGGCAAACATTTCATGAATATTGGTAATACACAGACTCAACAAAAATCTCATAAATTTCATGTCAATATACTAAAAGATTAAACAGAAATAAAAAGGTATCTAGAAATTAATTATAGAGACGCCCAGTTATGACTTCCTGTAATTTGACAATTTGACATTCAATAGAATATATATCAAAGTTGATTTAAATTAATTACATATATATATTTAGTTTGGTAGAATTTGGCTTCTCTCCATGAGAAACTCTCCCAGACACATCACAAAAACCTGATATACTTTGGAGAACCGGCAATATGCTATCATGACCATAGCAGAATCAGAATCATGGTACTTCAAATATTTTCAATATATTTGAGTAAAATTTATTCAGATTATAGATTCTATAAGACTTTCTTCAATCTCAATTAATTTGGTTTTGGTTTATAATTTTAAAATTTATTAAACACTTCATATACTTGTAATATTGAATGAAAGCATGGAACATTAGAAATGAACTAGGCTGGAAAGTTTCAGTCATTGATACCAAAAATTATTTTATTGCTGGCAATGTGGGGCCCTTAGATATGAACAATGAGGAATAATCACTTTGTCCACACTTTTGTGTTTTTTTTGTTATCTCATTTCAAACCACTGATCCCTAAATCCTTAGCAATGAAATGGAATTCACCTTTTAGTGAGATCCAAAATGTCTGAGTTCTTCAATTGATACCCTCTCCATTTTATATATGTTTGTAGGGTACTTTTTAAACAATCCTTTGTCTCTATTCATATGATGATATCCATGATACAACAGAAACTGAGATCCAAATATTACCTGAAATATTATCAGAAATATTAAGGGAAGCATGTAAGGCATTTAAATAAAGTTGCATGTTACAACATTTAAAATATTTCCCTTCCCTTCTGAATTAACTGAATTGGTCAAAGATTCTTTTATCCACAGTTATGGATTTATGGACCTACTTCAGATTAGTCTTTCAGAATAATGCCAACAATTCTATGTCTTGTGGTAACATATTAATAATTTGTGAAATATTTATGGATGAAACATCAATCCCTTCAGTGGAGAGGAAGACATAACTGTCACATCATTCCATTTTCTCAGATATTCCTAACTGTTTCCTTCTTCGGTCTTTAAAATTATTATATCCTTGAATTTGCATTCATCTTGGTCATTCACTCACAGGCAGAACCTTCTTCACAAACAGGCTTTCACTAGCACTGATTGCTAAGGAAAGCTAAGGAAATTAATTTAGGCCTCTCCTTAGAGTGGCTGATTTTGAGTTCAGTAGATCACATCTACAATTCAAAAGTAGCAAAAATAGACATCTATCCATTTTTGTCCACATAATTTAATTATAACAACAGTCTGCTATACTGTAGTACCCTGTTCCTTAGTTTTGGCAACTTGAAAAAGTGTGGACTTCATCTTCCAGATTTCTCCAGTCAGCAAGATTGGTTAAGGAATTTTGAGAGTTGAAATCCATGCATCTCCAAGCTGCCAAGTTTGAGAAACACTGCTGCAGCAGATATTTGCACCTCGCTGTTGCCACTGTTCTCTAATCATGGAACATTTAAACATAATAAGCAGTAGACTTCCTATTATCAAGCCAAAGATCACTATACAAGTTTGATCTCATTTCCTTATAAGGATTTCTGGGAAGAGCTAAATCATTTCCCCAGGATGTATTTGCATTTGTTTCTCTGAAGTAGTTCGTTCTATTTATTTTGAATGGAAATTGTCTGCCATTTTCTTGCTTGCCTTATAATGATAATTATATCAAGGAATGGTTCTGGGTTATTTCCAGAATAGGGTTATTGCCCACTGTATCCCCATTCCCATTGCTTTTGAAATTATTCTAGTACTTTTGCGTCTGGCTTAACTTGTTTCAAAATAACATCAGTCTGTATTACCTCCACAGATAACAAACTATTCTGGATTAGAAGACAGAAAACCCCCTGTTGTTTAGCTTATTTGTAGAAAACGAAACTACTGTTTAATAGTTTGATATCCAGAGGATTAGAATTTCCTATTTCTGTAGAGGCATTTTTTAAAATCCATTTGTCTGCTAAAGACAGCCTGGCCCTGTGCCCAACACTGGCAAATAAATGAATGAATGGCTATTAACCATATCAAGCTGTACTTTGAAATCCAGTGTCCGGCAACAATAACAGGCTTGTGTTATAGCACCTGGCAGAAACTATATGTAGTGAAAAGCTTGCAAATCTTTTTCCTCCCTAAATTGAAGACACTGCTGGGAATATTTTGGAATGAATTCTGTCTGAGTGAAAAATAATAAAATTGCTGGGAGTATTCCCATACTGTCTGAGGGTTGGGCAGAAGGGAGGGAATATGTGTAGAAGGCCTTGTGTAATTTCATTTGGCAACTGGATGGTCAGAAGTGCTTCTCAACATTTACACACTCTCTTAGGTGCTTACCTACTGTATCTTTGCATGGCCTATTTCATGAAAATAGGACTGCATTCAAATAAAAATATACTGATGTAAGAGTATTGCTTATAAGCTGTAAACCGCCCCGAGTCTTCGGAATGGGGCGGTATATAAATGTAAAAATAAATAAATAAATAAAATAGAGAACTGCCACTTAAAGTAGGAGCACTGAAAATTATGGGTGAACTCAGAGTGGTAGTAGCAATAACCATTAAAGGTAGAAAGAAAGAGTTGTCTGAAATAAAGTGCAGTGAAGCAGGACAGGACTTCTCTGTAAAAAGGAAATGTTTCTTAACTGTCAGCAATATTTAGGAAATTTGCTTGACTGCAATTCTCCTATTACCTTTGATCTAACTTCATGACTCTTGTATTACCAAGCATTCTTATGTTTTAATTAACATAGACACAGCATTGTCTCAAAATAAATCCATTTTCACCATAGAAATGATTAATAACTACACGATTATAAAAATAATTTGTGGTTATAAAATGTACATGCTCTCCAGTATTTATTTTTTTACCTCTTTTCAAGTTGAGAGGATGTTTTCCACATTCAATTGCAAAAGAAAGTGAAAAAGCAGCTACAAATTTAGTTATTTAGACATTAAATCAAACAGATTTTTCTTGTTGAAAAAGTAGACACTGATATCTCCATGTTTTTGACAAGCGTTTGCAAAGTACATCAGGCAGTAGTATATGTATCCTTCCATATGCCCAGTTCTATGAAGATGTCACCATAAGGAAATAAATCCTATCAACTGATTCCCTTCACAATTATGCTGAAGCACATCCCTTGAAACAGGTTAACAAGTAGTTTCAAATCCTTTTACAATCAGGACAACTAGCCATAACCTTAAATTCTTTTATTCTTTCTGTCCTCAAGTTAGTTTTGAAGGAGGCCGAAGTTAAATTCAAACCTAAACTAGAAGCATACCAATACATGATCACCAGGGGTCAGTAGTCAGTGCTGGACCTTATGTAGTTCAAGATGTTTGACTATTAGACTATTTGATTTTGGCTGCTCAGGAGCAAGTTATTTAAACTAATGCAATCAAGACCAGGATTGAAAAATCATCAAATGATTCAAAGTGCAGATTGTGCAAAGAAGCAGAAGAAACAGTAAATCATATACTCGCCTTGTGCAAGAAAATTACACAAACTGATTGTAAATAATGACATAACGCAGTTGCCAAAATGATTCACTGGGACATCTGTAACAATTATTACATAACAATAATGAAAAATTGATAGGAACATATATGTACTTAAAAAGTAGTAAAAAATGAGCAGGTTAAAATCCCACGATTTCCAAATACAGACGGATAACTTCTTTGCTCTTAACACACAAAATATAACTGTGGTTAAAAAAAAAGAAGGTATGGATAATTGTGGCAATAACGGGATATGAAAATAGAAGACAAAGAATTAGAGAAGTTTATGGAGTATCAAGATCTGAAAATTGAAATGGAAATATTATGGCAGGGATGTCAAACTCAAGGCCTGGGGGCTGGATACAGTCTGCGGGATGCTTAGACCTGGCCTGCGGGCCCGCCCTGGAAACAGCGAAGGACCAGTGCCTCTGCCAGCAAAAATGGGATTCCTCCCAAGCTCTGTTTTCGCTGGCAGAGGTTTACAGGAGGCCATCACAGCTGAAAATGGAGTTTGCAAGGGCCGCACACAGCCCCGCGAGCTCCTTTTTTTCTGGCAGAGGTTTGCAGGAGGCCGTCCCAGCAAGAGGAACCCATTTTTGCTGGCAGAGCGCTCAGGCCACCACAGGTGACACGAATGACATCATGCTGGCCAAGCCCACTGTGCCCACACCCACCCTGGCCCCCTGGTCAAACACAACCCTGATGCAGCCCTCAATGAAATTGAGTTTGACACCCCTGGATTATGACATAAACTGGCCATAGTGACCCCCATGGTTATCAGCACACTGGCTGCCATTCCAACAAATCTTGGATGGCACTAGAAAAACTGCACATTGACAAAATTTTCAACTGTCAGTTACAAAAACAGATCCACACATATGCTACAGCAATACATTTTGCCATGCAAGGATCTTGGTAAGAACTCAATGTGTATGAAGGCCAATGCCAGCTAAAGAACTGGCAGCTGTGATTTCACATCTTTTTGTGTATAATAATAATTTGTGAATATTGTATGCTCCCCCCAAGTCTCAATGATTCCGAGCACTTTATAATAAACAAAATAATTAAAATAAAATGTAAAGTCAACATTCTGGCAGATTAGGGCTTTTCCTCCTCCCTCTACCAAAAACTCTTCTCCTTCCTCTCAAAATAAACGTTTTCTAGATCATTCCTTACATCTCAAGTTAAAATGTGGAGTTCCAAATAAGTGAATCCTAATGTTGTGATGATAGTGCCCTAGGCAGATTAATTAAGTCATGGCCAAATCTTCAAAAGATGGTGTACAAAATAGAATAGCTTCCCCAAAATATTAGTTGTTCAGTTTAAATTAAGGCTCAATCACCTCATCAGATCGCAAACATGTTCTCACATTAAAAACTCAACTTTGGAAATAGAAAAAAAATGAACAACATTTCATAAAAGTTGACATAACAACACTGAATAGTCTTGCAAAACTTGGCTATCTCTTGAGATTTTAAAAAAATATAGTGGGTGCCACTAGTGGGTGCCATCTAGTGGTGATACAGTTCCTGGTGCTGTGGGCACCAAGTTGCCAACTTCCATGATATAGATGACTGCACAACAAAGAAAAACACTCTGCTACTAAATACACAACAGCATTAATTTTACCTCCAAATTGTTCTTTTTCCAGAAAGAGAGTTACAATTCTTTACCATCTTGAATCAAAATGTATTTCAAATCAGAATAAAGATTTTATAGAATCTGGGAATGGACATTGTAATATAAGCTAATTATAATTCTTGTCTCATTTTAGGTGTCCTCAAGTACCATGATTGTTCTTTAAGTAATTTGATCTCTTGATGGGTAACTTGGGTAGTCTGCTTTATTAGGTTATTTAAGCAGGTTTTCCTCCTCCTCCTCCTCAGTATTTTTAAGAATATTGAGATAACATTTAAGCCATTTTTCCCCAAATATGTCCTGCAGACCAAGTACCCCGCTACCATTTCTTCAAAATCACAGATCAAGGCTGCTTCAAGTCCCACCTCCCTGCATGTATCAATATTGTAATGATTTGCAAAAATAGAGTTTACTGAAACATACAAGTAAAACTACAAGTAGCAATATTTATTTATATACATATCAAACTTCTTAGTATAATAAAACATTAAAAACCATATAATTCAAAAAATAAAAAATGTAAAACATTACAAAATTACAAAAGATGGAGAGTTCCAAGATGGAGAGACTAAGAATTGTTAATATAGATGGGACTTTTCATAGGGCCGACCAGCCCCATGACTGTGTGGGCCTGTATTCCCTATGCAAGACTACACAGCCAGGTTTTGACCCTTTGTGAAAGGCCAAGAGATTGAGGGCTTTCCTCACCTCTGAGGGCAAGGTGTTCCACAAAGCAGGGGCAGCAGCAAAACAGGCCCTCTTCCTTGATCCCATCAGTCAAAGATAATTTTTTGAAGAGATCTGTAGCATGCCTTCCCTGCCTGAATGAGTGGGACAGGCTGATGTGGTGAGATGAAGCGGGTTTCGTAGGTAGCCAGGACCTATGCCATATGTGAATATAAATTGTAAAGTAAAACATCCTTGTGTAAATTTCTTATACTGGAAGAACAATCCTACCCAATTGGACCCCACTGATTTCAGTTGAGCAGGTAAACATATTCAGGGTGAAAGCATAAACAGTGTCCAAGTTTAAAAAACTCAGCCTTTTAAAACTACTACAACTTTTTGAAAAGTCAACTCATATAAGCAGCAATAGTATTGTTGCACCACAGAAACGAATTTATTACAGCATACATTTTTGTGTACAATGAAATAGGTTCTAGTCTACACAACAGTTACCCCATTCAATTGCCTTTAAATTTCAACCACTTTTTTGTGTTCTTCTACAACACACACACACACACAACACACACACAGAGCCATCTCTTTAGAAGTGTTAAAAATGGAACTCTCAATTTCTTTATTCTTTTTTTGTTTTCAAGGAATGATGAACTTTTGTTTGCTGATAGACAGAGGAAGCCGCTTTCATAGAAGTCTTCTTACTCAAAGCTTTTTCTACAGCTCCTGGTTTCCATAGCAACAACTCTGAATCCTCTCCTCCTGTAAATAGAGAATCATCCTTCCAGCAGAAGGAACGAACGGTAGCAGAGTGTCCTCCTTGAAGTATTCCCACAGAATTCAGCTCATGAGCACAACACTCTATGAGACAAATGCTTCCTGTTGACATCCCTCCAAATACAAACAATTTGTCCACTTTTTCATGATAAGCACCCCCAATTAAGTAATCCAGTTTGATATTTTCTACTTCTCTGACATCTGGAATATGCAATAATGTAGTTGACTTTTCAGAATCCAGCTGAGTAAGATCCCAGTAACAAAATCCTTCATCATGTGTCATGCAGTAAACCTGCGAATAATCTTTTCCAGCCCATCCAATAAAACTTACAGAAGAATCAGAGTTACAAGTGGAAACCAGAGCAGTGTCTTCATTGTCTTTGTTAATATCAAACACATTTACCAATCCATCAGTTGAGCCTGAAGCAAGCAAATGTGGTTTGTTGGGATGAAAACATACTTTAGTAACATCATCGTTATGAGACTCTGAATAGACACCTAGTGGCTGTTTGCTGAAAGGGACACTATTTGTGCAGCCTCTCGCATCCCAGAATGTTATGAATGCATCTTCTTCCACTTTTTCTGTGCCAGCACATACTACAAGGTCATTGCAGCTTATATCACAGCTAATGAAAACATTTGAAGGACAGCCACAAAACAACTGTACAGGCTTCACAACAGATGAACGAATATCCCAACACTTCAATGATCCATCACTGCCAGCTGAAAATAATATATTTTCATTTGTATGTGCAAATCTGACACCACTTAGCAATGCAGGATGGCTATTATATTCTTGTAGCAAGCACAATGTCTCCCTGTTGTAAACTCTGATTGATTTATTGGAGCAGGAAACAGCCAGTAAATGGCTCCCTTCTCCTCTTGAAATATCTATGTCCAATAAGTAAGATGGGTCTTTTGTTAGTGAACACCGTTTTGCTATTTGAAGCCTAGAAAACTGTTCCTTGATCTTCTCCATGGCAACTGGCATTACAGCTGCATCCAGGAAAGTAAAGGTCTGCAATAAATAAATACACCAAAATAAATCAACTTTATATTGTTAATCATTTCTGTAATATTCTTCAGCACAGAGAAAAGATTGGCACCTCTAATCTCATTTATCCTTCCTTTAATGTTTTATACATGAATAGACAATTTCTCTAAATCTGAGAGCCATTCATTACTGAGTGCATAAGGATTCAGAGAACTATCAGCATTCCATAAAAGTTTGGCATTATAAAGTAAAGCATGGCATGATCTTCCACATCCCCAGCACCAGTCAGATATGTTACCCATCTCATTTGGATAGCACAGGGTTATAAACAACTATCATAACAGATGGACAGATTGTCAACTCTGAAGCTGGCCTGACTGGGGCCAGATATTGATATATATGCATATACACGTGTGTGGTAGTGATTACGATGCTCAACAAGGGGAGAGTGGGGAAATTACTATTGTAGTCCTCCCTTTCTTATGACTTTGGCCAAGTACTCTCTCAGCCCTAGACTGAAAAGTTGAATAATAAATTCTATCTTCAAGCCCAGACCAGTGTGGTAGATTCCGATCCAAATCTATACATCCTACAGTGAATCAACCTGTGGCTGATATTAATTACCCCACAAAAACCGCACTAAAAATTGGAATAGTCACATTTGTAACACTTCCCATCTATCCAATGAATCAAATCTTTATCACAGCCTGAATTAAATTGGATAGAACTTGGATGAAACCAAATAAAATATCTTCAAAATCAGATATGGCCCATGGACCTTAAATTGCCAAGCCACAGGTTATTTAAAATATTTGTAACTCAACTTTTGCAAAGCAACTTAACCAAAATAATGAACAAGTATATTTAAAATCGTAAAACTGAACTGAATACAAGCAGTATTAGCTGTGAAATGACATATCATTGTCCACTGACAGGGAGATGTGAAAAAAACCAGTTTTGACCAGGCCCTGAGAAAAAAATATGAGAAACCTTCCATCAACAGTGCACAATCACAGGAAAAACTGATGATCTTACTAATTATTAATGTATATGTCACTTTTCCCCCTTGACACATATAATATTCCATTCACACTGTATAAAACCTCCAGGAATACTGAACAACTTCTTCCTCTATTACTTAACACTTTTGCTGTTTTACATTTTCAACTGTAAGACAGACATGTACTTTAATCGGGCATGAAGTTTCTCAATGTCTGTGTGACATTGAGCCTGATTATTTTGTTAGGGGGGGAGGAATTTTTAATCTTGAGACCACTGCATCATCCCAAGTCCAAGGCAAATCACCCTGCCACAGAAGGATGCCATCCACCTCCTTCTCAACACCACCAGCAGACAAGAAAAAACATCTGCTATTCTTCAACAGCAGTGCTGTGGTGGGCAATGATTTTGACAGATGACTAAGTCTTTACAGTTAGGATTAGATACATCAGGTTCATTTTCTATCTCTCCCAGCCAGCAATCAGCTGCCTAGGCTAACAGAATTGGTGGGCAAAGGGCACAACAGGGTTCTTTACCCCCTTGGTCTCTGAGCCAATTTCCAGCTTAGTGAAACAATGACAAGCACAAATCTCTCTCTTCAGCTTCACAAGACGATTGCATCTTACCTATAAATTGTTGCTCAGGTTGCTTCTGAACACAGGTTAGTGCTCTTCTAGAAGAGTTGTAAGGCAGCCAAAATAGCAGCTAAGGATGTGCTCTGTGAAGCGGCTTCACCATACAACCTCAGCACCACCATAAGTAGGCTGGCCACTGCTGTGATATTATAGGAGTAGGGGGAATTTGGCTTGAAAGAACTGAACTGCTGCTAAAAGCAGATCGGCCTTAAGGAACAGGCTTCAGGGACTAGCAGAAAGGGGGGTCTGCCCATAGAGGCCTAATGTTGCCAATAGATGACAGATTGTTTTTGCTACCTGACAGTTAGTCAATGAAAGTTAGTAACCCCAGCAAAACTATTACAGCTCATTACTTGCTTCTGGGAGAAAACACTACCTGAACATTGTTACAGCTAATGATTGTAAGCCAGTGTTTATTAAACTGTGGTCCAAGGAAACTTGGGAAGGGGGGGAGGTCTAAAGTCCTTTTCAGGAGTCCATGAAGTCAAAATTATTTGCCAGATATTGACAACATTTGCAAACATTTGAAACAATAGTACTCTTCTCATTGCTATTTTTTATTTGTTTATTTTTATTTGGTTTAATGCTTTTACAGGAGTCAATAAATAAATATACCATAAATGCATCAATTTTAATTTTTAATACAGTAAATATGGGTAAATATAATCCACACAAACAAAAAGCTCTTTTGAGATCCTGCATAATTAAAAAAAAAACTACCAGGTAATTTGGCAAAACCACATGATTGTCTGCCACCTGGTCAAGAATAATCTTGGCCTGTATGGAAATAGATAAATAGGATAGGAAGATCAAAGGGCAATCTAAGAAAATGGAGCTTCCCTACAGAGGTCATTTTATGTGAATGTGGAGAACAACAATCCATCTCACATATGCTACGGTGCATATGATGACTTTCGACTTGCACTGAGAAAGACCTCATGCTGGCAAGAGAAAATGCTGTCAGCGTGGCCAAAAATAGTTATTTTACCTGCTCAGTGTTGAATGTTGTATGTGTGTAATTTGAAGGTGCTTCAGATACAGATAAAGAAAGATCAGTTCAGATAAAATAAAGACAACCTTAGAAGGGCAAATGAAAGAGGTTGTTGGAGTACGTGCACACCATGCTTAAGAGAAATTGGGAAACATCCACACAGAGCTGGGGTGCGAGCAATTGATTTATTGATTTTTAACACAAAGCTAAGATTTGTTCTTCAGTGTTATCAAACAAGGAGCTTGAGAAATAGTCTCATGTCAAAATCTAGTGGGCCCTGAATTATTCAAATACAGACATACACCCTCCAAAAATCTAACCAGATTGTAGTAAGACTTTTTAAAATCTGCATACATGTATCTGTGCACACATGAAGATGACACACAAAGTGGCCTAATCCTTCTCAAAATATATGAAAAATATGATTCAAGCCAACTCAGTATTTCAACATAGTTACTGAGATACTTTATTGACAATTCAATGTGGAATTATTGGGGGGGGGGGGCGCTTTGGAAAGGGAAAGGAAAATGACGCAAATGTTTGAAGCTGTTCTGTTATTAAGACAAGCAATTCAAGAGGTAGCATCTACAGCAATTATGTATCTGAATTAGATTGTCTTGCTCATTCCTCATTTGTTTGAATTTTCTTTTTGAAACATATGTGCTCAGCCTAACTAGAACACAATTTCCAGAAATAAACACAAAAACAGAAGGAAAAGCTATCTCCAAATTACAAATAACCCCAATCAATGACTTCTTAAGTAAAGTTTGGTCTATTAGTTAAGGCACTAAGCTAGAAACCATGAGACCGTGAGTTCTAATCCCTCGTTAGGCATGAAAGCTGGCTGGATATAACTTTAAGACAATCACTCTCTCAGCCCAACGCATCGCAAAGGATTGTGGTTGTGGGAAATAAGAGGAGGAAAGAATATTAGGTATCTTCACTACCTGAATTACTTCCAAATAATAAAAGTGGGATTTAAAAAAAATCTAATAAAGTCCCATCACAAGGATGTCCACAAAATTAGTTTTCTACATCCAAGGGATTCTGTACAGCACAATTACAAGGGTTTGGAACTTTTCTTTAGAAGCAATTCTACTGAAAATCCCTCTAGCCACACTGGCCACGAAGGCTAAACTGACCTCAGCCTAACCATTCTAAATTTGCATCAGGCAAAAGTATCACAAAACACTGCCCAGCTCCTAAATCGTGTTCAGTAATCCTGAGTGCTCCAAAAGTGCTGCTGCTTCTGTTATCCTTCAAAAGATAACAGAACACCACCCCGAAACCATGCACTCCCTTGCAAATTTAGCATTTGCTGAACAAGGCATTTTTGGTAAACTTTAATAGACCGTTAAGAACCCTCATTAGGTAATTTAATTTCCCTCATGGACTACATTTTGCTTTGAACTGTAAAGCGGTTTATAGGAAAATAACCTAAACCAAGCATTTTGAAACCCTTTCATTGAGAAACCAAAGAGTGATCTGCTCTTTAGAGGGATCAAACCTGTATCATTGAAGCACAATTCTCAATGTATTTTTCCCTTCATAAGTTGTATGGAAAACAAATCATATTTTCTTCCCTAGAATTCCAGTATGCATGACCTGGTTCCTTACCTCCCACCTCTTTAGCTTGCCAGAGAGACAACTCCAAAACCAGGGTTGATCAGGGGAAGGAAAAACACTGAAGAAGTTTTACACAGGAAAAATGAATGAGCTGGAAAGAAGGAAACTTCTCTGTAACTCTCCCCCTCCAAACACTACAGCAATGGCAGGTTTGTCCTTAGTTGCCAAATGATTTCTGCCCATTCTAGGTCAGGAGTCAGCACATTTCCTCCTTAGGAATCTGAGGGCGTTGCCCCCAAGGAACAGCAATATGCCATCCAAGTAAGCGGGGCATACATTTCTGGGTTTTTTTGTTTTGTTTTTCAACAGAACTTCCTGACTCAAAGTGTGAAATGGATACAAGTAGTCCTCGACTTACAACAGTTCACTTAGTGACCATTCAAAGTTACAATGGCACTGAAAAAAAGTGACTCACAACCATTTTTCACAGCTACAATCTTGGCAGCATCCCCACGAACATGTGATCAAAACTCAGATGCGGGGCAACTGGTTCAGTGCCATCAGCAATGAGCTCCCCCAAAATAGTGGATGCTTTTAGGTTCTCAAACAAATTGTTCAAGCTTTGGGCAAGATGATCTCACATTAAATTCATTTGTTGGAAATGTTACTGTGACTTACAAGACTTCAAAATACAATTTGAACAGGGAAATCTACTTTCAGTTTTAATTCAAGGAGGAAAGTGTGCTTTCAACAGCCAGAAGCCTGCAAAACCTTGTCCTTAAGCAGCTTGGGTTACCTGAAAACAAATTTGGAATTTTTCCAGACTGCTATTGTATTAGATAAAAAAGAATCATTTATATGTTTTCCAGAGCAATATTTACACTTTGAGGGTACCACCTTTTATAGGAAAAACCAACTTCCCAAACTATGGAGGAATAGTCAGTAATGCTGGATTTTTATCAGCCATAACATTTCACTGAATCTTGTTTGGGACATGTGGTAAAATGTGAACTGGTAAAATCAAAATTCTCTGTCTCTTTAGGAATGAAATCTTAAGGTTAAACAAGCAACCTAGTTAAAAATAAATCTCTGGGGTAGCCAGCAACTCTTGCTCTTCTTAAAAGGAAGTTGCTGCTATACTATGATGGGAGAATCTGAAAATGGACCTAACATTTGTGGGAAACATAGGAAATCGTGGTTCTCCATGCATAGTGTTGTGAACCGCCCCGAGTCTTCGGAATGGGGCGGTATATAAATTTAATTAAATAATAATAATAATAATAATAGTAGGACATTATGAGTTAGGACACTTCCTACTAGCAGAAATTAGCAATGCAGATTAGAAGCCTCTAGAAACTTGGGATATTTTCTTATTTCATAAAAGCATGATCTTAGAATGTCAGTCTCAAGGAAAAAATGCAAACTTTTTGGTTTAGCCCAAAAAGTCAATGTAACATAGAATAATTGTATTGACATGCCTTTTCCTCCAGTAACGTAAAAGATACATAGTAAAGCAAACTACAGCCTAATAAAACATCCCTGTGTTCCAGATTAATTCAGCTCTTCATCTAACTTCATGCCATGTAATTTGTGCAAAGAGCCAGAAGCAAACAGAGGCTTATTTACCTTCCATTCCAAGTTGCAGCTCCAAGGATTTTGCAGGCTCTCTGTCTTCTTCCATTCTTAGTTCATTCATTCATAGAGGCCAACTAGATGCCTCTGGCCTGTTCAACGCAGGAGGAGTGGCTGGTCCCCTGCAACTAGAATTTGGAGCTATACCGCCTCCCACAGGTAACACTGTGTCTTGAAAATAGGTCAGACCTCACAGGTCTGTCTTCCATGAAATTCTCCTAACCCCTTTTAAAGCCAATCTCATGGCTATCTCCATATTTTGTGGCTCTAGATAACCAAACACAACTTTCGCAACAGAAATTTTTGTAAACTCATTGTGGTTTAGAAACTACTACAAAGATATCTAAAGAAACGGGGACTGGGAGGATTCACGTGCAATATAAAACCATGGTTGAAAAATGAAAGAATGCGAAATTTATTCTAGAAAGAGATTTCCAATGCACAGAAGATGGCATCTGGCTTTTAGCCAGTTCTCAAAAGTTACACAAAATGACAAGAATGATCTAGAATGAATTCCAATATTCAATTGTCATTTAAAAACAGATGAAAAGGACTGCTTTGTTTAAGAGCATATTAACAGTACTAAAGGACTGAGAAACCATCTCCAAGAGGTCTGAAAAAATTGCCTGTGATCTTTAATGGTAGTGGAATATCAAACATTGTAATGTTTGACACACTGGATATAAGCACCATTTCTTAAGCTAAAAAGAGACCTATGAGTCATGTAATCCTACAAGGTTTTCAAAAATAGACTAGTGATTCATAAATTACATTCTTCCTCCTCCATTTAAAGAGAATACTTTGGCAATGGTGAGATTTTACAATGGTTTCCACATCCCTGAGAGCAATGCCAGTGGTCCATGTAACCACACAAGAGCAACCCCCACAAAAAAGCAGATAGTTTTGTATTTATACCAAGGTTTATGAATGTCTGCCAAGAATGGGCACAAGTTCACACAACGTATTTGACTGTTACTGATTCTCTCGGTTACTAACATTTTCCCTTTTCACTTCATTCTCAATGTTTGCTGTAGTTTCTCTCATGCTGCCCTTATTACAGCTTTCTCTTCCTTTCTGAGTCTCTGTCCCGGCTTTCCAGTATCTTTGAGCTTCACTGTCAACTTGCTGTCTTTAAATATAAAGGTTTTCACCACCTACCAGGTTACTATATCCAAAGATGGCACCAAAACTCAAGAAGCTGCCTGTCTTATATCATCTCAGTCCCCTATTCAGCTCAGGTAATGATGCGATATGACTATGTGATAATTCTGTTCTTCCATCTTTCTTCCTAGACCTCAGCTCTCTTCCCATTCTGGAAGAAAAAAAAATTATGCACCGCAGTCAACTGACCCTCAGTAGTTCACAATCACAAAATCAACACAATAAAATGCACAACAGTAACACAACAACATATAATGTAGAAAGGGGAGAGGGACAAATAGCCCATGGTTCTAGACAAACATCTAGACAACTTACAAGGTTCCAGTTATTTGCTGTGCAAAAGAGCTGTGTTCAGCAGTTCTCTATTGCCAGCAAAGGCAGAATTTGAACCTCAAGAAGGAGATTGATCCATAAGGTGGGGTTCATTGCATAAAAGATTCCTTTTGAGTCCCTATATCTCACCTCACTAAAGGGACTATGCTAAGCTTCTCCTGAAGAATGGGCATAGAGGATGATGAGTTACAGACGGAGGTGGTCCTAAATATATTCTGGCACCAAGCCATGTATGACATTAATATATGACCATCTTAAAAGCAGCACTTTATGAGTTGCAATCTGAAGCCTACAGATGGCCAGTGCGATGCCTGCATAAACAGCGAATGGATAATGGATCTCAGTATCTTGTAATACTGTCAAATATACTATTTCCGCATTCTTGCATGAGAGTTTGTATAATTTTGGCAGCCTCATACACAAGAATGCTTAAATCTTATGATATTTGACCATTGTCACACATATTGATATATTTATTATAAGCCAAGATTCACGAACACATAGGTAACAAACTGGGGCTAAATTCAAACATTCCAATCAAAGGAGGTGGACAAAGTTTTAGGAAACTGGTCACAGAAGATAAATTTCTTCCCACAGATTTCCACTGATAATTTCAATTATCTCATAGGATACAACCTTCTACCTTTCATACAACTGGACTGCATCAACTTTATGAAATATGCCATGTCACAATAGTAACAATTCTGATTTCAAGTAGATCTTTCCTCCCCAAGAACTCTTTCTTTTAAGCATGTCTAACCGTGTCTCCCAGGTTGTTGGGTAGCCTAGAGCCACCTGGTTTATATCTGGGACCACAGGACTTTCATTTAAAGGGTTACTGCTTCTAACTTTACTGTTAGATTCATACAGGTTCTAGATTCTTTCTCAGAAACAGCCCCTCACCCCCACCCAAGGGTAACTCCTCAAATCAACTAAGCTTAAACATTTTGCACAATCCAAATGAATATGACTTCTGATCTAAGTTTCCGTTAGATATGCTCTCTTCAGAGGCGCCACTCTGTTCCATTTATTTATTTATTTATTTATTTTATTTAATTTATATACCGCCCCATTCCGAGGACTCGGGGCGGTTCACATAAAA
>JANHFL010006692.1:4192-14668 GCA_032468155.1 Oxyrhabdium leporinum | reverse complement strand
GAGGTCTCCAACCTTAGCAACTTTAAGACTTGTGAAATTCTGGGAGTTGACGTCCACAAGTCTTAAAGTTGCCAAGGTTGGAGACCTCTGGTTTAGACAGCATGTCACTGATCAGAAATAATAGGCTACATGGCCTTAGATGTAATTAGTACCATAATACATTTGATTATTTTGTGGAGGAGTTTCCAAACAAAAAAGGACAAAAAACCCTTTTTCACAATTTGATAACTGATCTAACAGCATGGGAAATACAATGCAACAGTACAAGTTTATATGTTTCTTATTAAAGCTACCATTGTTACGAATATGACTTCATTTGAAATCAATAAAAAATATGTTAAAAATATAATTTAACACTGCATTAATATCAGATATAATTAATACCTAATTAAAAAATAGGAGAATCAGGAAAAATGTACTCTTTCCAATAACATACAGTATATTACACTTAAAAATATCCATTAAAACAGTATTAGAATGTGGATTAAAGTGGGTGAGCCCCAATAAAGGTTTTAGTTTCCATAATAAAAAATATTTTTATTAATCATGTTGCAGCCTACATTTTAAACTATCTACTTTAGAATATGTTTATACTACTTTATAGTAGTTGTGTGTGTGCGTATATCTCACAGTATGTGGTACATTTCAACAGAAAGGCACAATTATCAAGCAAAGAATACAGTACATGGAATAAGTGGTTTGTGTTCACAAATTAAAAATATGGACTACAGAAAAGGCTCTAAAGCTATCAAGTGCTGTAAGCCAAGTTTCATTAGGTATATTAGCATAGCTTGCTTCCTGTCTGTAAAAAATAGGTGTGTATATGGGAAGGGGTGAAAAAAGGTTTTTCGTTACAAATATAGCCATTTGTGGCTGAGGGACATGACATGGCTTTAATTGACCATAGACAGAGCTTCTGGATCAACTGTAAACATAACTGCTTTAACATATTTAAATAGAGAGGAAACGGTGCATTTATAGTTTGAAGCGTATTTATGCATACACATAAACCCATTTGCTGTTTAAAATGTTGTTCCAATAGTAAGACTAGACATCTCAAGGACCTGAATCTATAAGGTTTTTAACCAGTATCAAAGATCTGAGCTCACTGCCTGCCACATATAATTTTTGCAGAGGCAATATCATAGCACTTCTCAAAAGGTATACCATCTCTCGCATAGATCAACTGTCCATCACTGTTTCCATATGAAGAAAACACTAACATGAGGACAGTCCAATTAGGCAAAATAATAAAGGAACCAAAAAAGTCACTGAGAATCCCACCGTTCCATAAGTAACATAGCGGTAAGGCAGTTCAACTTCCATGTGCTGTCGGGCTTCTCGAACATCTGCACTAGAAATACCAAAGATTTTACAGGCCAGTGTGATGGTGACCTTCTTCATGATCATTCTGACCAGCAACAGAAAAACCAATCCAATCAATAATCGCAGTGCAGCCTTTCCAAAGACATTTAAAGTGAGTGAAGGAACTAACGGAAGCATTTCTTGTGAAGGATCTGGCATTAGATTCAGCCAATAGGTCGCATAGGAGCCACAGGCAATTCCAGCACCGCTGCCCAAGATCTGAGCTGTATCTCCTCGGGATGTGCTCCAGGTGTCTAGAGTGAAGGAAAACACCCCCAAGGCAAGATGAAGACTGATAATGATTGGTGGAGCATATCTGAAAGTTAAGTTGAAATTATCTACTAGATCCACAGTTGGAAAGAAGACGACCCAGATGAGAAGAGCATAAAGAAAACCAGCAATAACATCCTGTTGCAAGACATAGAAAAAAATAATTAATAACTTACATGAATTATGACAGCTTAACTGAATATAAATTAGATATTTTCAAAATACATTTCCCAGAAAATTATTGAGAGAATTATTCTGAAATTATACATTTAAAAACAAAGGAAAGAGAAAGAGATTACAGTGTGCTCATGTTCGTTATAGGAAAATGTGTTTTTTCCAACATAGAACAATTACAGTTAAGTATTACAGGAAGATTTTAATGTACAGTGTCTGACAGTTACTGGGCTAAAGCAGTAATGCTATTTATTCAGATAAATGAAACATTTGTGGAACAAGATCACAGTAGAGCTTCCATATTCATGAAGGTAATTCCCTGCATAAAACTTAATCTCAACCAGGCCATGTCTCTAATTACCATGAGAAATCTCAAAATGTGTACATCTAGGCAGAAGTTTATTTCCCTAATGACAACATTACTCAAAATCCAGAATTTAGGGTGCAGCCCCTAAACTGTGCATGAACATGCACAGCTGTTCATGACAGAAAGGCGGTTATATTTATTTGAGGAAGGAACAGCAAGAGCTTCAAGATATCAAGAGAACAAAGAAGCAGTAAGAACAAACTGTTCCTAGAGAGTTGCTGCAAAACAATTAATAGATTAATTTAAAGATAAGAATGAGCTGGACAAACTGTATACATAAAATCAGTGGTGGGATTCAGCCAGTTCAGGCCAGTTCAGGCAAACAGGTAGGAAAGATTCTGCCTAGCCCCGACCCCATCCCTTCCTGGGGTTCCCCCCGTGCCCCGTTTTGGCTCCCAGGTAAGTGCAGGGAGGCCCACTAGGCCCGAAACGGGGCATGTGGTGTGTGGCATGCCCCCCCCCTGTGCCCCGTTTTGGCTCCCAGGGGGCTTTGGGGAGGCTCATTAGGCCCAAAATGGGGTGGGGGGATGCGGTGTGGCTCCCCCGTGCCCCATTTGCTCGCTCAATGATTGCACTGGGGAGAGCAATAATGGGGATGTTGAGCAAGGAAATCACATGGGTGCCTTTGTTTAAGGACCGTCACAATTTGCAACGCCAGGTTCCATTAGAGATATAAGTCAAGGACAATCTATATTCATATACAAATGGAATAAACAAAGAAGAACCTGTTTCCAGGAATTCTTTCAACCTCTTTAGAAGTAATGACCAGAAGAGGTCCCATATTTTCATCTGTGTCTATGTGATTATTTCTGCTCTCCTCTAACTTTGCACTTGTGAATGTGTGTGCACTGGGAAGAAAAGCTCTACCAGCCTCTTCAAGACAATGCAGGTCAAGAAATTGATTCTACAGGATGATTAAAGTTATACAGGAAGTCCTCAACTTACAACAGTTCATTTAGTGACCGTTCAGTTACATCACTGAAAAAAGAGACTTATGACCATTTTTCACAGTTATGACCATTGCAGAATCCCCAGGGTCACGTGATCAAAATTCAGACACTTGGAAACTGACTCCTATTTATGACCTTTGCAGTGTCCTAGATCATGTGATCCCCTTTTACAAGCTTCTGACAAGCAAAGTCAAGGGGGAAGCCAAGTTCACTTAACCACCATGCTAACAACTCAACAATTGCAGTGATTCACTTAACTGTGGCAAGAAAGATCATAAAATGGGGCAAAAATCACTTAACAAATGTCTCACTTAGCAACATAAATTTTGGGCTCAGTTGTGGTCATAAGTGGACGACTACCTGTATTTGATTGAAGTAGTTATAACAGAAATGGGCAATTCTCCCTGTGTTTTCCCTTTAATATCCTGGGGCGCAGCGGGGAGAGAGAAGCAGTTTGAATCTTTTTCCAATAATTTTCTGCCTCTGGATTTAACACACATGTCCTCTGCACCTGATATTTCCCTAATGACCCTAGACTCATCCTTCCAAGATCATCTTCCTGACTCCCTAAAAGGGCAAGCTGCAGAGGCTCCCCTGAGTCACATGACTAAGAAGGACAAGTGTTTGGAATGGAGCAACCAACAATGTTCTGAACTGCTACCTACTGGTTCTTTCTTAAGGATACACTGCAGGAATCTTTCCTGGATTTTTGTTTCCTCTGCAGCTCCAGCCAAATCTAGTCCATTTTTTAGTATCATCCTTCATTTAAAAACGTATCCTTTTTTGAAGAGGGAGAAAATCATTTAGAAAATGGGGGGGGGGAATAGGGGGATAGGAATATAATACATTAGGAGGGAAAAGGCTGCATTTACAAAGGAAAATCTAATGCACACATTTCTCTCTGAAATGACAGAAAAGATTAAATAACCTGTTAACACATAAATTATCCCTTTGAGAAAGAGATAGAATGACTATGACTACTAAGATAGTTTAGATCTGCATCTCAAAAGGAAACAAACTCCAGATTAAAAATTATAAATTATCCGACTTTTGAGTGCATGTGTATGTTATCCATGCATACATATTAGGAAAAATGATTAAGTCTGTATTATATGTACTTGCACTCAAGATTCTGGCTGTTTTAAATTTGTTTAATTCAGGGAACCAAATTCTGAAATCAATACAGTCTCTTTCATTGATCTGTGATTAAAGCAAGGATTCGTTCAAGTTGAGCTCATACAGATAGGCCTCGACTTACAATAGTTTGTTTAGTTACTGTTCAAAGTTACAGAGTATGACTCATGACCATTTTTCACACTTATGACCATTGCAGCAACCCCACGGACACGTGATCAAAATTTGGATATTTGGCAACTGGCATGTACTTATGATGGTTGCAGTGCCTTGGGTCATGTGATCTCCTTTTGTGACCTTCTGACAAGCTAAGTCAATGGGGAAGCCAGATTCACTGAACAACTGTGTTAGTAACTTAATAACTGCAAGGATTAATTTTTCAACTGTGGCAATAAAGTCATAAAATGGAACAAACTTCACTTAACAAATGTATCACTTAACAACAGAAATTTTGGGTTCAATTGTGGTTCTAAGTTGAGGACTACCTCTACACCGTTTGTAGAAACAACACAGAAATGGTTGCTCACTACCTTTTCTTCCTCACTTCTCAATCTTGTCCCAATGCTGGTATATTAACTAAATACTAACCAGATCCAACCCTGTCTAGCCTTTTCAAGATCGGTCAAGGTAGTTGCTGCTACCTGATACAAAATCGGTCATTCTGAGCTCCATCAGAGGAATAAAGGGGAAGCCCAGCCAGAGACTGAAAAGAAGGCCAACAGGAAGGAATATGTGCTTCCATGCTCCATAGAACGTAACTTATTTGACTAGAGGGAAAATACCCTGCAGGAGTCTCCAGCCTAGTCGTGGCTAGCATGATTACTTTCTGCCTATCCATTCCAGCAATGGAGCATCAAACAGCCTCCGTCTGGAGCTTTGGATCTTCAGCCTTAAAGTGTGGCTAGAGGGAAAAATGATTCCTCTGCAGCAGAAGATGGAGCTAAGACTAAGAAGGAGTGCTTAGACTCTACTGCAGTGTTTTTTGAAGTTTGTACCTTGAATTGGCTGGGGATTTCTGGGAGTTTGAAGTCCACACATCTTAAAGCTGCCAAGTTTGAAAAAGACTACAGGATGGCAAGACATTTAGCTCCGCCTTCTAGGTGGATTAAACTCATCTCCAATTACCAAATGACCAAGTGTAGCCTAAATGTTGCTGTAAGAGATATCATCATCTTTTATAGTAGAGCTTAAGCTGACATAATTTTTCAGAAAATATGCTTTACAATACAACCATTATTTAATGTTAAGTTTTTAGAATTTATGATTTTTTCTTACCAGAACTGTATGCATTCCCATATATACTCGACTGAAACAAACCAGAGAAGACCAGCAAATTGTAAGAATCAGTCCGTACATGAAAGGATACTAGGGAAAGAAGAACAAGAGATATCGTTTTGAATCATAACTATGTAATTTTCCAAGTTATTTGCAACTGAATTTTTATAATATATAGATACCATCATTCAAAATACTTATGATACAAGCATAAAATACAATTATCATACAGTTTTTTCACTTGTTCGTCCTCGATTTCAAATTTCAGCACATTCAATTATCATTTTGGCAATTACATCTTCATCATTTGTACATAATTCAGCTTCAAATTCTGTCTTCTCTGCTCAATTCCAAACCTCCAGCTATAAACTTTGAATTTTTCTTTTAACTGTGCGTCCAAAAACTACTGAAAACTAAATCCCTCTGTAACCAATTGTTCCCTTGGTTTCATTTTATAATCTCAATCTCTGCTATTTCGATGCAGATAGACAACAATCTGGCTGTTGCAAGTGGAAAAACAATAAAGACTGCTGTTTTGGAATCGGTAAAGCTTTCCACTCACAGAGAGAAACAGAACCAACTCTTGCATTTTATTCTTCTTTCACCAAACAAGTGTTTCTCAGTTAAAGGTAAATTTCTAACTGAAATCCAAAATGTATTTGATCACTTTGTCTGATTTATGCGCCATCAAGTCATTTTTGACTACTGGTGGCCACATAGGTAATTTTCTCCATGTTCATTTATCTCGAACCTGCCATTTCCCAATGGTGTACTCATAGCCATTGCTACTGAGTCTGTCCATCTTGCTGCTGGTCGTCCTTTTTCACCTTCTTTCATTGTCTTAAAAGTCCTCTTTTATTATCATAGAAGTCATCAAATTCAAAAATTCAACCTTGCAATAAAGTGGTAACAACTATTTGGCTAGGATGAAACAAGACTCTGGCTTTGAGCAGGGGGCTAGATTGCAAGACCCTCAAGGTCTCTTCCAGCCCTATAATCCAGAAAATAGAGAACAAGAGCCATAGATTTTGGCATAATTCTGATAGAGAATGATTACAAACATACATGGTATCATTTACAAAGTCCATCCTGCTTGTCTGCAGCTGAAATCATTTTAGGACTTGTTGGAGCACTCCAACATTTCTTTAGTATTATGTTGCCTCACAACCTGCTCTAATATTGTTAAAATTTGAAAGCAGACTGTCCTGCTTTCAAAATCTTGGATTTGTACCACATCTCTCCATAAGGAATAAGTAACTACGGCTTATGAGAAACCCAAGTACTAGAGCTAGTTAATACAGAACATGACATGACCTCTGAAGGACTTTTGCACGAAGAGAGCATAAGATATTTTCCTTCACATACCATAGAGTTAAAGCATGGAACTTGTTATCGTAAGATAATTAAAAAAGATCCAATTCATGGAGGATAAGATTATACGACTAGTGACTGCTCTCAATTCCTATACCTTGAAAACCAAATATATTATTATGCTCATATTCTCTTTGTGAGCATCTGATAGACATCTGATTTATCACTGAATGTTGGACTAAAAAGACCTTTGGTCTGAGCCAATAATAATGTTCTTATTACCGTTTGTGACCTTCCAAGGGCAGACAGAAATGCTGGCTCAGTTAGAAAGCAATTACGTGTTGAGGATTTTCAGGCATACAGTATAGAAAATAGCAAGTGCTGGTAATAGTTCCTTTGGAGACTTCTACTGATCTGTCTCAGCTGCTGGCCCCTAATTTCCACCTATTAGATTAAAATGCAATTCTGTAATAACATATATATTGGCAATTTCTATATAAACTACCCAACCACCTAGCTAGTATTTTCTTCTATATCCCCTAATACTTATTTCCTCAGAGTTTAACATGAATTGGCATGGACTGTTTTTCTTTCTTTTTTGAAAAAGTTGTATATATGTGTGTCAGGACACAGGCAATTTTAAAAGAAAAAAATAAGCTAAGAAATAATGTGCACAAGATCGTCAAGGAGAGACTGTATCCAGTTTCAAAAATAACCTTGATCATACAATCACAGAGAAGAATTGAAAAAAAGACATTCTAGACCAGGGCTGTCAAACTCCCGGCCCACAGGCTGGATGCATCATGCACTGGCCACGCCCATGCCCGGTTTAGAGAAGGGGGGGAAGTCCCGATGTGTCATGCGACGATGCCCTGACGATGTGAGTTTGACACCCCTGTTCTAGGCTGTTGGAAACTACCACATTATTTGTCAAGCAAAAATTATTAATTTGTAAATTTAGTATTTTAATTCTATCATGATTCTGAGCAGCATAAAGTATCAATTTAAAACAACAGAGTATAAGCAAAAATGTCCAGAAAAATAACACAGAATTCTGGCAAAACAATCAGCCCAAGATGTTCATTTAAATATAAATTAATTTTCAGAAGACTCTGGAAGTTGTATTTCTATAAAGAAACCAGGGCCCATATAGATAATACTATATGCTACTTCAGAAAAAAAATATAATCTAAGACTTGGTTCATTTCCTACATCAAGCTTAACCATAATTCATTGAAGAACACACAATTGACTGGATTTACACAAGCCTCAAATAATGGTTTAGAAATAAGTAAACATTAAGCCAAAACTAAAAATCAGTGGTTTATCAGTACTACACATATTGTTCACATCACATATAACATATACTATATGAACAAACTGCTCATGCTACATTTAAATTCATATTATTTGACAAATATTCATCCTAGGCAACAGACCACATATCACTCATTACCCTTACCAGCTATTTTCTTAAATTTTCTCCCATATAATTATTTTCTTTTTCATTTTTAGTACATTTTTGACAATATGCACCAAGTCACCTACTGAATGTTTACTGTGTTCATTATTTTCCCTATCAAACATAACTACCTTAGTTTTTAATATAATTTTCTCATCCAGACTCCCCATTTTGTCTGTGGTGATAAAAGGCACACGCACACACACACTCACGCATGCGCGCACACACACATATACACACACACATACACATATGAACTGCTTAAAGTGCCCTTAAAGTGCCCTTAAAAAAACTCACAGCCAATTGAAGTGACCTTGTATGGGTGACAAGAAGAAAACAAAGTTAGGAGCCTAAGGCCCAGTAAACCGGAATGTATCTATTCACTGACCATATTCAAAGATAGCACAGTAGCATGCTGACCTAGTAGGAAAGGATAAATGAATTTATCTAAAATAAAATAAAAATCCTGCATCATGCTTAATTTCCACTGTCTGCCTTTTCCTTCGTCCTGCCTTTGAAATGTAATAGACTTATATACTGTAAATTCTGGTTCTGCTTTTGCTTATAGCCACTTAGCAAAGTATCAAAGCTGTCCTAGGAGTCCAGTACATACTGTATTATTGCTTGTATGCATGCAAACAAAATATTGTATCTTCAAAGTGATTTGGTTGCTTTAGATGAGCCAAGTTTTGAGCACAATACATCATACATTCTGTCAATTGTTTCCCACAAATTATTCAAGTTCTCAGCCAATTAACAGCTTCATCTGCATACACATGAATGGACATTTATGCCCAAAATCAATACTCTTCAGCAGCATTTGGCCAACATTCATAAAAACATTAAATAACCAAAGGGATTAGATTGATTCTTTTCTGAGTCCTTTCTCCATGCTAAACCATTCGCTAAATAATCAATTTGTTCTCAGACCTTGTTTATTACTTTCCAAAACCTTTATTATTGTTGCCTTCAGCAACCACCTCCATCTCTTCCTTGATATAAAACATTCCATAATACTAGTCTATTTACTTTATCATACACTTTCTCTAAATCATCAAATGGAAAGTAAACTTCTCAAGTGAATACACTTCTCAGTGACATGTTGAAGAACAAAATTTGAACTGCACATTTCTGCCTCGCATAGAGCACACTGCGTTTCCTGAATTTTATTTATGAGCCGTGGTGGCCAGTGGTTAGAATGGAGTAGTGCAAGCTACTTCTGCTGACTGCAGGCTGCAGTTCGGCAGTTCAATTCTCACCGGCTCAAGGTTGGCTCAGCCTTCCATCCTTCCGAGGCGGGCAAAATGAAGACCCAGATTGTTGGAGGCAATATGCTGACTCTGTAAACTGCTTAGAGAGGCTATAAAGCATTTTGAAGTGGTATATAAATCTAAGTGCTATTGCTATCTCTTTATAAACACTGCAACACCAAACTTTCCAAATGTTGAAAACCTTCCCAGCACCACTTAATAAGGTCATAATCCTCCTACAGTTCATGCATTCACTCGTTACATATCTCCACAAAGGAACAGTGGTGTTCCTTCAGTCAGTAGTTCACTCATGTTAAACAACTTGCACAGCAAAACACACCAATATTTTAATATTTATCTATCTATAACCATCTATTCCTGCAGCCTTAGCATTTTTTAAACATTCTTAACAATGTCTGATTTGCTTTTGATCATTTTTTTCTTGGACATTAACATTTTTCATATTTATTTCAATTCACCTCTTCAACATCTCTCAATCACTTTTATCTTAATCTCCCAAATACTTCTTACAGCATTGGTCTGTAGTTTCCTGGGTCTGATTCCCCCACCTCTTTTTTTGAAGATGGGAACCACAACAGCTCTTTTCCTATCCTCAGGTAGTTCCCCGGTACTCCAGGATTTTTGAAAGATATGGTACAATGCTTCTGAGATGGCATCTGCCAGCTCCTTTAGAACTCTGGGATGTAATTAATCGGGTCCTGGTAATATTCATCAAGATCAGACAGATATACTCTTACCATTTTCTTGCTTATTTACCGTATTTTTCAGAGTATAAGATGCACTTTTTCCCCCCTTAACGAAGGTAAAAATTTGGATGCGTCTTATACATCAAATGTAGCCCTGCCCACCCCCAGGCCCCCACCCGTTTGCCAATTTTGGCCTCCGCAGTTAACAATT